>JAGXJF010005001.1:0-33778 GCA_019208055.1 Stipa capillata
TCAAAGGAAGAAATTGATTGTCGAGAAACCTATTCTCTAGTCATGGGTGGAATTATCTTTTAGATATTTTAATCTCAATGGCAGCACAACCTAAATTTTAAATATGGTATTAATGGATGTGGTTATAGAATATTAGATAAGAATCTAGATTCGAGCATTTATATGAAGGTATACGAAGTTAATACCAATTCCGAATCAAGATCGGTCTTGTATAGTGTGTAATTTCATAAATCACCATACAGGTTAGAATAATCTAAAAGATGTGGTATATTGCTTTAAGCAACCTTTCTATGCAAGAAAAGGCTACACAAACAATCAAGACTATCCCTATATACCTATACAAAAGCCTTGGAATGATTTTTGTAAAAGAAAGTTTTACGTTGATGATTTATATATCACGGTGACAAGATAAGATAGAAGAAGTAAGTCCGTGCTCGAATCCAGAACTTGAAATGAAATAAAAAATGTCTAGTGAGATCAGAACATGTTTAGTCTTACAGTTCAAACAAAATCTATGAAGCGATATAATACACCAACTTGATCAATCATGTCCCAATGGATCTTAACATAATGCAAACTATTTTGCACAGATCGGTCAAGAAGACCCCATAGAGAAATTCCAGTTTAGATATTGCAACTCATGCTTTCAACTTTTCTATAGAATCATACACACAAATATGACTCCAAATAACCAGTTATACTATAAGAATGTATGGAGCTTTATAACACAATCACCTATCTTACCCGAAGTTTTCATGAAGTAGAAACAACTTATATAGCATAATTGAGATTGGTTATATTGCACATTGATGTCTCATATATATACCAATCACATTATTTATGAATGAATAAAGTAGAGGATACACTAAAAATAAAGAGAGACTCGTCACAATTTCTAGAATTAATTGTGAGAATAGAATTGAGAAGATTATATATTATGTGATAGCCGTACTCTACACATAAGTAATATCACTCATAGTGTTCTTCTAGAAACATCCTAGACATATCTTCTGAAGCTTTTTTCAAATCCAAAAGTCGAGTACCTTGCTACAAATTAGTGAGTTAGAGGGGATGGGCTCTTTTGTGTAGAAAAAAATACAAGGCAATCAAGTTAGACATGAACATTTTAATGAGAGCCATCTTATGAAGAAATAATGCAAAAGAGAACTTTAATTCTCATACTCGAGCTATAAAAGTTCATAATTTTGATTTACTTAGAAATCAAACAAAGATAATTAACTTGTTCTATGAAATATTTTCAAAGAAGAATGTAGATTAAGAGCATCAATTCTCGAAGACTTAGCTAGAATGAAAATTCGTTTCATATACGTGCAAAATCAGGGGAGAAATTCCTGATAAGAATTAACCAAACGATATACTAATGATAAACATTAACAAAATCATTCATTAATTAAGTCAATTAAAGATTAATCAAACTTAGATGATTGTATGAGCTTTCATAGAAGTTTCTCATCCATAAGGTTTTTAATGAGACAACTAGTGCATTATAAAGCAGCGAATGCTATGCATTCTTTCTATAATTTTCTTCATCGTGTTTTTCGAAGTTCTAATGAGACACGGACATTTTGTAGTAATTGCCCAAAGCTAACTGTCATAAAATTAGCACTCCTAGGTGGTTGGTTGGCTGGTGCACTGCACTAGGGCCCCATGGGGTTAATTGCTAAATCTTAGCCATCGCAAAGATACTCTATAAATAGAAAGGTAGTTTTTCATATTATTTCACATCATTATTTAGAGCTTGTATTCGTGAGAACAGTTATAATAAAAAGAAGAGCACCACCATATATATTTATATATCTTTTATTTTTATATACGTTTAATCTACATCTTGTAAAATTTACGGTAATGGAATCTCGCGTCGTGACGTTGTGTTGTGTGTGACAGTAATATGCTACGAGCGACTCGTGCCGTCTCTCCCGTTGGCCGGACGTGCCCGGCCTGTCGGGCGTCACGGCGTCATTTTCGCCGGGGCCACGAGATCGACGGGACGACACGACAAGGCATATCAGGCATGGCACGGAATAACCAGACCGCGCGGTAACGTTTGCGCGCCTTGCCCGGAAATGAAGAAGGTGCAGCGCATCGCGCCGCCTATAAAACGATTCAAAGGATTATATCCGTTGCATCGCTAATTTGCCATCGCATTCCCGCTCAGCGTGTGGAGAGTTTGGAGTGTTCTTTGACCTGTGGCTTCGGGTTACGCTACTCCGGCTTGTAGCGAGAGGAACATCGATCCAGAGACCAGGAAATGCCGACGACCACCGTGGAGGACTTGCCCGCTGACGTGCTGGCCTGCGCGCTGCGCTGCCTCGACGGCCCGTCCCTGGCCGCCGCGAGCTGCGCCACCGCCGGCCTCCGGGCTCTCGCCGCAGACCCGGAGACGTGGCGCGCTCTGTGCCTCGCGAGGTGGCCATCGCTGGAGATGCGGCCCGATGTCCTCTCTGCCGTCACTCCGCAAAGACTCTTTGCTGACGCCTTCCCCTTCCCGTCCACGGACGCTGCTCTCGTTGCCGCAGCTGAGCACCTCCCCGGCGAGCTCATCTCCGCCGTGGACGTCTACCACAAGGGCGCACCCCTCCTCTCCCGCGTACTGGAGACCTCCACGTCGTCCTCGTGGTTCCTCACCTCGCCGTTCTGCGTCGACGCCGTCGAGTGCAAGAACCCCGTGCCGGCGGCCTCCATCTCTCCGACGGAGCTGGAGCTGAGCTGGATCGTGGTTGACCCCGCAAGCGGCCGGGCGGTGAACGTGTCGAGCCGGCGGGCTGTGGCCGTGGACAGACACTGGTACACCGGCGAGACGCTGGTGCGGTACGCGATGGTGCTCGGCGGGTACAAGTTCGAGGCCACCGTCACCTGCTCGCAGGAGGCTGGCTACCTCAGGGAGGTCAGCCTCACCGTCGAGGACGCCGACGGCGCGGCGATGAATGGCGAGGCAGCCTGCGGCTTCTTGCGGCGGCGATGGCGGGGCCGAGGAAAGGAGGGGAGAAGGAAGGGGAGGAGGCCAAGAGGAGGTACGACGAGTTCGTGAGGAGCAAGAGGGGGAGGAAGGAGTCCAAGGCCAGGCGGGAGGTGCTCGTCGACCTGTGCTGCTCTGCCGTCAGCGCCGTCGCCGTGCTCAGCTTCCTCGCCTCCGTTGTGCTACGATAGATTCTTCAGTGTGATCTCTCAATGCAGAGAAACACATCAAAGAAGATAATTTTTGCTCCTCAACGAGGATTTAAGTATGTACATACTTGTGGCAGAGTTGTTTTTTCAGTATATATCACTACATCGAGATACGTAAATTCACAGGTTTTTTCTTCTTCCTTACGTAAATTCACAGGTTTTTTCTTCTTCTTTTGGTCAATCGGGCACTGCACATCTACACCTCGTGATACATGTACAAGAGTTTTTCCTCTGAAACAAGAGAGAAAGATAGAACCAGGTACAGAAATTTGCCTGTGTAACTGTGTCCTACACTCCTACTACATACTTGTCCCTAGATATAGAAGCAAAGAATCCTATTTGCACTATTGCACCTGAAAATTCAGGCAGTTCAAGACCGCACAGTATTGATAATAAACTCTTATGGTCTACTAATCTGTCGCAGACTCACAGGGGAAAGGTATGTACTCATCATTTTTTCGCCAATTGTGTTAGCTAGGCTTCTCGCTGTCTGACAGTCAACGAGGCACCTTTGTCAAAGTACGGTTTTGTAAAACCTTAGTCATCGACTATCATACTCTGCCGTTCGAGACCTGTTCAAAGAAACGTATGATTGGTCAGGTCTGTTCCATGTTCATAGCAAGGGGAAAATACCTTGTAGAATAATAATTCAGATTCTCAAACTGACTACTACTGCTACTACCGAGGACGTATGCTCTCCCTCAATTTCTAGTTGACGTTAGTTCTAACCCAGGGACATTAAGTTGTGTGATGATTTGGCAAACCGAACCCACTTGGTGGAGTATATTTTGTGCGGTACAACAAGAACTAACAGGGTAATATGGGGGTTCTAAGAAAACACAGGGGTAATATGGGCAATCCGAAATAAGCAAAAAAAAATGGCGTCGTCAAAAATAGTTGTAGAGCAGGCTAGATAATGAGTTCACCTTCAGTTATTGGACCATACAAAATAAGGACGTGACCGTTCACATAGTTTATTTACTCATAGAAAAGAAGTGCAAGAACCCTCATCTAGCTGTCACGTGTAGAATTACACAAAGCAGCATGCGTACAAACATGCAAACCAACCAGCGATCATATGTACGCTCACACAATGTAACAAACATATGATGCTGTTCTGCAGCCGTCCCAGCACGGGTGTGCAACAGGAGCCCTGCATATTAGGCACACCATACAAACAACAGTTTTAGTCATACAAGTCGTCAGTTTTGACGAACTACTAGGTTTTGTAACAAGCAGAACACTGAACACATTTCATAATTTGAAGAATAGCAAAACATGATTTAGGTTATAAGCCTAGACCACTCATAATACACAAGATCACGTTGCTCCTGAGAATAATACAGAGTAAGTTTCACTTCCAATTCTGTTGGTTTCTTCTCATCAGCGTTAGAAGTACATGAAGAGGCCAGACGGTGCCAAAACAAAAACATTTCCTGGGAACCGTGCAATCGCTCAAAAATTGGGGTGTAGTACCATCAAAAAGCTCAGCTTGTGTATATGCCATTCCATGGCTACATTATTCTTCGTCTTGAATCCATGTGACTCTGTTAATTAAACTATATAATTTAAGGTATGAACTCAGAAGAGAAGTTAACACAGAATAATACACTCCTATCCTACATACGATCACTATCATCCCACTGTCCACCCTCGTTCTGCAATCACCTCACGAACACGTGTAGCTACTTCAATAGCATCATTTAGGGGAGGGTAGCTCCAGCTATTTGAAATCTACAAGGAAAAAAGAGAGGTGATAAGCCATGCATGTACATCCTTGCAAACCTCGAGGAAATCTCAAAAGATAAATTACTTGAAAGACTCGCAGCTATCACATTTAGCTACTTCAATGGCATAAATTGTTCTATTGCTTTTCATCCTTCTATCAGTATATCTGCTTAAATCTTCCATATGGTGAGACAAACTATACATTTAAATCATATAAGTGCCAACCTGCCATAGAAGTTTCACTTACCATCTTCAAAGTGCACAACATATATGTGGTTATTATAGTATGTTCCACAGGAACTCTAATTGATGACAAGAACAAGCATTAAGCATCTGTGCTACTCTTACTGCATAAATGAATTCGCAGTGCAAGGGATCACACTAGGCAAAAGTACAGCAAGGAGGAAAAAAAGGAAAATGATTAATAAAACCAGAGAGTTCAGAAACCAAGATACACAGAAATCAAGTTTGAGGGAAAAGTTTCGCCATTTTGTAATAAAAAAATCAATGATTTAGTACTTTAATCTTCTTTGAAATCAAATGTGTCCAGACAGGATACGCTTAAATTATCAACTAGGCACACAAAACAAATTATCTTTAACAGGACTGATGTACTTACATCTTCCAATCCAGTGAAAGGGCGAACAACCCCTCTCTCCCGTAGAGTCTTGTGGAAAGCTGAAAACTTCCATTTACAATGCTCGGTCCCAATAACATAAACAGGCTTCCTGTAACAAATGTGATTGGAAGCTAGTCATGTAACCTCGTGAAAAAGGTTGCCACTTGCCAGAAGTCATGCAAATAGAAAAACAGCTTACCCCGTGCTGCACGCCTCACTTAGCATACTTATCGAGTCTGCTGTTACGACAAAAGCATCAGCCCAAGCAAGATGCCCCAGGTGTGGATTAGGTTCTGCAGAAAAAAAATTAGCTCATCACAAGTTGAACAACTTACTTAAGGACATACAGACTACTATTTTTCAGAATCTACCTTCACCATCCCAAATATAGATATTAGGATGTCCATTAAACTCTTTAAATATAATATCAGAGACCTGCCAGCGGACAATTAAATTTAACTGTCAAGTTTACTAAGTTATATTACAACAAACAACCAAAGCACCAAATGTTCTATGGTTCTACCTTTCGTGGTGTTCTCCTGGAGAATGAAATTCTGACACTCCCACAGCTATCTAGCACATTATAAAGCGACGTTATGAGCTGCCTGGCAAGATCTACACCATATTTACAGTTCCCTGTGCATTGACAACACATTAGAGTATGAAACTCAATCAACAAACACATACAGGAATTTGCAAACCAAGACGAACAAGAAAACAAGGCATGCTTAAGGACAAACATGTACTTTCTTACCGCTTCACAAGTTAGAAATGGCAAAATTCCTTTGAGATGGTTTATAGTACTTTTGACAAGGTGATTGTGGCTGTGCAATGGTTTGCTAATAACCAGATTCGCTATACCCCGGCATATCACATACCAGATTCGTCTATTCTGACTTTATTCGATGCATGAGTTCACTATGGAGCATGGAATTTGGGAGGTAAAGTGGTGCACCAAGACCCCAGTCCATACTGTGTTCTGGGTAACTACAGATTTGCACAAACATTTAAAGAGGAACACAGAGGTGTGGTTCTCATAATAATCTACTATGCTGCCAGGTTGTAACTTGTAAGCACAAAATTTAACTTGTTATCAGATTGAATCATGCAATACATGTGGCAATGCAAATATGCAACTAGCTGAACTTCTTGGACCTAATTTTTGTATTTTGTGAAATGAAATCCAGGATAAGATGGTAAAATGATATATCAGAATCAACGAACTAATATTGCATAAATCCTGGAGCCCCAAACAAATAAAATCTTAAGAGGGGTCAAAAATGTATAATAGAAAAAAGCATGAAAAGTTCACCCTTTTGACTTTGATGATGGCAAGATATCTTTAGTTGAATCCTCATTAGTCAGAACAATCTCATAATTTTCTTAGTGCACTAGCTGCCAATAACCTACTTTTCCATTTCTACAAGTAATCAAAGATCAAATCTGCCTTGAGATCATCAGACTACAAAGCAAGCGAATCAGACATGAGATCCTCAAAATGAAGAGAAGTGCTCTAGTTACTAAAGGAAATAACAAATTTACCCACTATATGCATTAGACTGGCCATGTCCAACGACATATCACATGGATAAAAATAAGTAGAAGTATCTCAACAAGATATCCTGGCTTTTTGTGTGTATGTCTGCATGGGGTTTTCCCTGAGTAATCATTAGAATGCAGACATTGATGTTTGTCAAGATTTACTTGGCATCCAACTGAAAATAAAACTAGCATATGCAAACACACTTTAGAGAGAGAGAGAGAGGAGGGAAGGGGGAGCTACTTGTAGGTCCTCCAATGTTGACAATTAGCAATGGCTTAGGTAAAGGGGCAAGTTCGTCATGCCAGGCTATAGCAGCAAGACGTAGCGCAGCAGAATCAGCTTGGTGTAGTGCACCAACGGTAAGTACCTGAACTTTCAAAGCCCAGAATCAGCATCACAGTGCAAGTGATCTTCCATTTAGAGTAATGCGAAAGGTGCATACCACATTCCTCCCAGGTGGTTCTTGTGGAGTAATCCATCTCCGGAACAGGCGTGGAACTTCTTGCTGTCCACTCGCAGTTAAGGCATAGTAATCATGACGAGGAGTCACCACCAGATCAAACCTATCAAGGCGAGACCTGGGGTGCTGTATCTGAAATCCGAAGAACAGCACTATCGGGATTAAATTAAGATTTGTATGACAAGCAGTTGGTTTATTTTGTTGTTCTATCATATTAATAAATAACAATGAAACCCAGAGGATTAGTTTTGAATACTACCTGAATAACAAACACATTATCTGAAGCTAAATGCCTTATCGAGCTTGAATATGATATGGTGTCCCAACCACAAGCAACAACTAATGTTGGCCCTTCCCTGAAAGAAGATTAAATTGTCATGATGTCATGTAAATATATTAGCGTAATTTTAGGAAACAAATAGGCCTACCAGAATCCAAGAACATTAAAGAAAACTGAAAATGTGACCAATAAGAAACAGCACGACACGTATGGTTAAGCAAAAATTAATTGGATTCCTATAGAGCGCGTGGCTTGCCGCTGCCCTAAGTGACACAAGGCTGAACCCTAGAGCCACAGAAAACATAAAAGGTACCCGTACAATATTCAACTGGCTAATCTTCATTTGTGACAACAAAAATCAATAGACAAATGAATATTCTTTCAAATCATCATAAGAACAGCAGCTCTTCTTAATCAATTTGTTACAATGTTTCGAACCACGTTGCACAGTCATAGGATTGGACAATGCGTAAAAGGTGTGGACATTGCTTAAGTAATTTGTCATAATACCAACAGGAACAACATGTAAGCAGCTCGAAAGGCTGACAATGTTCAAAATGAAATTGTTACACCAAAAAGACATCATCACACAAGAGATTAAGTGATTTTACTGGAGTTCTTGTGCTGTGAGCCTGTGACTTCTAAAAAGTCATCATGATCACCAGTTGGACTAGTCTATCATTTTAGTGATTCAACTTGACCATTGGAATGAAAAAAAGACTAAAGGTATGCTATTCATACATTTAACAGAAGGGGGTCAAGGGATAACAAGGAAATGGGTCCTTACTTGTCAAATGCATCACGAGCTGTGGCCACGATCTTCCTGGTATCCGCTTCCAAAACAGACGACAACCCTATGGATCCCCCATTTACGACATGGTAAGGCTTCCTCCCCTGAACCACCGGTGCAAACCTCGTGTTGCGAAAGAACTTCCTGAGCACTTGGTCTATTAACTTGTGCATGGAAATTGGGAGGAAGTGCAACCACTCGTTGATCCCTCCACTTGGCCTCGTGACACGCTGCAAGCCCGGAGCAAAATTAACAAAACTAAACTTTGCAGCCACCTGATGCCTGGCATAGGCAATGGAAAAGACAGCCGCAGGAATAGAAATGCCACGAAATAGTAAACGTGATTGAAGACAGGGGTGGGGATTACTGACGTAGAGGGTGAGGTGGTCGGTGAGGCCGAGGGCGCGGACGAGGCCAAGGCACTGGTTCTCGGTGCCGGGGGAGCCGTTGCCGATGACGACGGCGCGGTGGACGACGTTGGCGCCGCCGCCGGTGAAGATCTCCGGCGTCTCCATGCCGCCGCCAGGGGGCTCGGGCAGCCGGATTGGCTTCATCGGCTTAGGGTTTGTGGCCAATCCTGGTGCTTAAGAGAGGATCACCAGTCCAATTGGGGTGGACATGGATTGCAGGTCAGGGAGACGAGGATTCGCGGGAGAATGGAGGCGAGAGGGTCGGTGCGGGAGGCGGGGGACCTTGGGAGCTTTGGGGTTTGGTGGTGTCGAACAGGCCGGAGCAGCGGTTACGTGTTCTCGTGGGATTCTCCGGTTTCAGACTCGAGCATTCTCTGGATGAATTGTGGGAGAAAGTGTCGCTGGATGCCAAGTGTGAGTCATTGCCACGTCATTGTCCACATCATCAAAATTTGTTAGCGGACGACGTTACTTACCAAATGTACAAATAGACAAATTCTGAGCCGAGAAAATTTTCCAAGTTCATTCAACGAGGTATAACCGCGCAAGCTACATTTTGGATGGTGAAAAAAAAATTCTTCCGACTTCTGTATCCGAAAATACGCAATACGCCCGGCAAATATTTATTACTTACATGGTAAATAAAGTGTTTGATTGCGCAAAAAAGCTAAATAGCTAAAATGGTATGACAAGCCACATAAAAACTTAAGTATTACATATCCTAAGCTGTGGTCACCATCTAAACTAAGATGCGCGCCAACTACCACCGTCTCTATATCTTGTAATAGCTATGGAGAAGATCAACGCAGCCAGTTGATACATAGTACATGGTCTACATAGAATTAGATTTTTTTTATCAAAAATAATATCATTTCTACATAACTAAATTGATCACTTAATGACACTGCATCCACTAAAATAAGATAACACAAAAGACCTTTCAATCTCATGTAGTCAATTCCCAAATAGATGACTAATGCAATAAGATGGAGAAATATTGCATGGTTTACTTTGTAGATTAAATAGATGAACTTTACATACTCGACCGTTTCAAAATGGATTCCAAAATGGTTATTTGGTCGATTGACCTACTATGATTCTTATAAGTCAGATACAGCTCCTTGGACTTCTCAAAAACAAAAAAGTACCAGCTCCTTCTTATCTTGGTCGAGCTATTAGAATGGAACGTAGTGTGGTGTAGCATACATATAGCATCCAATTACATATGTTTGTTTCCGGTTTCATAGCAATTGTTGTATACTAGGGCAAAGTATACTAGTGGCATTGGTTACTATTTACTAGCATTTCAGATTTCATTGTGGAAGAAAATACCCTGCTTTCTGTCTTCTTCTACTCCTTCCTCATATTTCCTCCATCCTCTATCCTCTTTCTAGGTCGTTGCCACCATACCTTGACTTGGTCACCGAAGTGCCTTTTTCTTGTCATGTAATGCCTTCTCTCACTCCTTTGGCCACCTGATGAGACGGTGGCCCAATCTTTCGGTGAGATGAAGGTAGCTAACAGTTTGGTAGAGTTTGACCTTGACGATCAACCTCCGATGGTTATTGACCTTACCGTAGGCACGATCAACCTGAACAACGAAATTCAAGTTCCTGCAAGCAATCGAAGAACCAGCAAGAACTATGATAAATTGCAATCTGAAATTGCGAGTGAATTTGGCACAAGAGATAGAAGAAAGTATATTGGGATTCCACTAGCGATCTAAATAAGGCGGTAGTTTTACACGACTTGTAGATGCGATAATGTAGCAATAGCTAAACAACTCAATGAAACCTAAAAACTAAAGAGAGAATCCTACGGGGTATATAAAGACAAGGGGTGATCTGTTACAGAGGCAGTCTCGGATTATTTTGGCTGTTGTGATCTGCTCGTAAGGAATTTGGATATGGGGTTGGACAGGTTGGAAAGAGCACGAGATAAGCTTTCCAGAGAGTCCAAGATCACTCAAATCGGAGTCCGTATGCTCGAGATAAAGATGTTTGAAGTCAGGGTTGTCTCAGCAATTCGAATCAGAGTTCAGATCTTGTGGGACTCTATCTCTAGCACTTCTTGGACCAAAAGTGACGTGGGAAGACTCCTTGTACAGCACCAATTTATGTGGGGACATCTTCATGGACACATAAACTCTATTCCTTCCTCCTCCCGAGAGCTTGAACTTGAATCCTCGCTTGTTCTTGACGATCTTGACAAACCGTCATTTGTTCTTTATAGCTCGAGCAGCGAATGTACTTGAAGTAGTGGAAGTAGAGGTGGCAGCGGGTATATCCATGGGGGCCATGTCCTCATCACCACCTCTCTCCCTTCCTCCTACCCTTCTTGGCGGCCGAGCTCATTGATGAGGAGGCTGGGTGACGCGCACTGCCGTTGTGGCTTCATCGACGACAAAACCAAAGGCCACAAAAGCACCATCGCTACCAGCGACCTGGCTTCGTAGGTCATCATTGTCATGCTCGTTGGTGTGGAGGTTGGCTGATACCTCCGTCGTGTAGGATGACTAGGTATGGCGACAGTGGAGGTCGATGAATAGCGAGATGGCCATATCTGGCATGGATTGAGGATTCTGCGTACGGGAGGCGTGAACCAAAGTCATTGGTGTGGGAGAGGGCTGCATCTAATGATGGAGGTGGAGGTCTTGAGCTCGGGCATATAATGGAGGTCCCAAGATCTACCGCTGGTGGTGGATAAGATGGGAGAAGAGGAGAGTAACGTGCCGGTGGCATCCATATTAAGAAATGAAAGAAAGGTAGATGGGTATTCCCGTATTTTCATGCTTCATGATGACAACTGGATTGATAATTAGACAAACTGAGTAGTTGCGTATTCAAGTGGAGTTTAGTATAATTACCTGGTGCTCCAGGGTCGCTGGACTTCGTGATTTCAAATGCGTAAATTCGAAACAAGTTTGAATATATTTTTTTAAAAACTTTTTTCTAGGTATATAACTAGAAATATATACTCAAATAAAATACATACGTACCATTCAAAAACTTCACTCAAATGCAATAATTTTTAGGTATATTTGATCACATACCCAAAAATTCAAGGTATGTGATCTAACATACCCTAAATTATGAGTAAGTGATCTAATATATTTTAAAATCTTTGAACTTAAGTGTTTTTTAAACATATATACTTCATTTGAATTGTTATAATCGGGTATATACCCAAAAACTAAAACTTTAAAAATTATATATAAATTTGGCTTAAATTCATGATTTTAAAATCATGAAGCCCAAATTCCATGGAGCCCCGATCTGGCTTCATATATATATAAAATGATATTTCTACGGTCTTTAATTTGTCTTGTTGATAGTTGATGTAATACCTTGGTCTGTATGAGTTCTCTTTAAAGCTGTTGGTTTCAACTTGGTGAAGTCTTCAAACAAGTGAAAATAGATGGCCTTTCACCACACAAGATCACAATGTCATTACTAACTTGGTAACATTCAAGACAGTGATACATTATTTTGAGGACGAAATCAAGAGAAATATAGCAGCACCCATATTTTACACATACATAACTTTGAGAAAATGCCACATTAATACAGAAGCAATGGCTTATTTAGCAGCAACTCCATCACCAAGAGGAGCATCACGCACCATACGTTTAATATAAAGTGAGGAGCACATAGTGTGTATACCTCCAGGACTACGTGAATACTTCCACGTCAGACCAAGTGACCTTGAACTCTCCAATGTCCTCCTTGAGCCCCAGCGCCTTCCACACCGCCGGCGACCCGTCCACGACGTTGTTTGGGCACGGCGGCTCGAAGTTGTGCTCCGCGTCGCAGCCGTTCACCGAGTCGCACTCGTCGACGACCTTGGCCAGCACGGACCGCCCGTTCCCGCTGACGTGGATCGACTTGTTGCACCGGCGCGTGCCGTCGAGGCGCAGCCACCCGGTGGACAGCGCGACCACCAGCTCGTTGTCCGAGTGGAAGCGGTTGTCACAGAACGACCTGCCGCCGCCGTCCCCCCCGCGCGCGAAGCTGTTCAGCGTCAGGGTTGCCGGCGTCTTGGCGGACACTGGGGGCGAGCACTTGAACTGTGGGTAGCGTCGGCCGGCGACGCAGCAGTCGGAGCCATGCTCCCTGTTGCACTTGCCAGCCTTGCCGTGGAGAAAGCCGCTGACATGGCAGCGGCCGCCGCCACTGGGCTTTGGCCTGGGCTTGCTGACCGCGGAGACGCCATGGATGTGGAGGTGGAGGGACATTACCTGCAAAAGAGCAAACACGGCTAGTAGCTTAGTGCTAGCCATATCTGTCAGTTGCTTGCCACCTTGTTCTTGTGCAAGGATCTGTTATTGATCAATCTCTCTTATATAGAGCCCAGGAACAGCAATTGCTATGCATTTTGATTTTAGCGGGCGTGTTAGTTCAGTCCCATTTCTTTGGTTTTGCAACCCTCCAGCTGGTTGGTCGGTGTTAGTCTTGTAAATTTGGGCGATGAAAACGCCGTGCATCCATCACAATTTCGTTTGCGCGTACTGTGCTAAACAGCTGTTTCTGATCCACGTACCGTGCTCTGTATAATTCATGCTGTTGTGTTTCATTGTTATTAACTTGATTGTTAAGTTTTCTTGAAATTTTATTATTAAGTTGGGCAGTTGTGTTTCATTGTTATTAACTTGATTGTTAAGTTCTCTTGAAATTTTATTATCAAGTTGAGTTATTATTTCATCTGCAGAAGATACAATAGAAGGTTGTGCAAGTGTACAACTAGTGCAAGGAACTTAGCAGATCATCTCGGTGAAATTGGCAGAAGATTGGGGGAGCTTTGGACCGTAAGATCCAATTTTTATTATCTTTTGTGCTCATATTTCCCAGTGTATGTAAACTTCTGTCGCGTAATCGAGGTGCAGACATTTCTGAACGTCCGAGTGAACGAGATTCCAAAGCATATGCAGTTAACTAGTTGAGACTATCTGTATCCAAGTGCCGTTTCTAGATTCTTATCTCTGGATGGATTTAGGAATCTAAGTTCAGTCATTTGTCATCTTCCCCCAATTCTTTGCGGTTCCTTGGCTAAACCGAGCAAAAGTGGCAAGGACGATGACCCACCTCTGGACAACACACCTGGCATCCACGTATGTCACTTTATCTTCCCACCTCACGGTAAGAACGAAAAAGGAGAGAATGTATATCTTTTATAAACCCTGCCCTAATTATCTTTAAGTGGGGCTCGAGAACACCACCGATGGCGTGGTAATAGCACAAAAAACTTGGAAATTATAGCCATAATCTCGAGGGTCACGGGCTTACAGCACACACTGAGACCACGTGTCCCACCATCTTTTACATGGCTAACCATGCGTCCATCAAAGATCTTATATACCGACCGGTACGCTGTATGTCGTTTTCGGCGAGCCACTATTGCTAGCCGCCACTGACGAGCAGAAGATGATTCGGGATAAAAGACCTCCATCGAATCGCGGTGGTTCCCTTCATAATCCGTATTACACTATTTAGCAGTATCGTTATATATAGACACCCCGAGTACAATTGTCATAAGAACTCATGTCCATATACTGTATGGAAGTCTTACACATCATTAGGAAAGTCAGCATGTGTATGCCGTGGATCGAGAAAGTCGGTACGAGCAGCGCAAGACGGAGCTAGCAAGCGGTGTCTGCCCTTTGCGAGTAAAAACTGTTGAAACAAGGTCTCTTAGGGGTTTGGTCGGCCAGCACGTTGCACCTTCTTAATTACTGACTTAGTCGTTATATAGATTATCTATAAATAGAGATGTGATTTTTATATTATTTTACATACATTATTAAGAGTTTGTATTCGTGAGAATAGATCTAATAAAGAGAAGAACACCACCATATATCCTTATGCCTATTTTACTTTCTAGACGTGTTTAATCTACTACTTGTTGCACAGTCATCGGATCACACCTCGTGACATTGGTTTCACAACATGTTATTAGCATGAGACTCTCTCTGAGCCTACGAATCAGTCTACCTTTACAACGGCTTTGAGATAATTATCAAATCGATGATCGTCAATTATTAGTAGATCAAATTAAATGTTTAGATTGTCTTTTCTTTTCTTCTCTCGCTTCCTACATTGAATTATTCTTTCTTTTTGCTACATCGTGTTTTTAGAGATCAAGCTCGTCTAACCTAACGGACATCATCTATCAACATGAGGTTTAACAGGTGGAGCTATAACGATCATTAGTCCGACACGAATTTGGGACTACACGTAGTTGGTATGGCAGCGGTGCAACCAAAACAGGCTATGAGTAAACCTGCCACAACGTGCTATAGGCCGGCTTAGTCCGCCATCGCACATCGTAGCGTGAGGTCGTTACCTTGATATGGAACCAAGATTGACGTCCTTGCGTCACAATAAGGATGCTACCGATACAAGCGAATGTCGCATGAAGAATCATCGTTAGCAATAGGTGACCGAGATTGCATCATGCCTCCGCGCTACCACCAGCCACTATTGGCATCTACTTGGCCCCTACCGCGGTGCCCCTGTCGTGAAGGCTACAGCAACCATTGCCGTGCCGTGGGTCGTGTAGTTGTGCGTGCTTGCCAACCATGCGGGCGAGCGGGCCATGGGTGCTAGCACGCCACACTACACTTGCCGGCCGCACATGCCAAGTGGGTGAGCGAGCCATAGGTGCTAGCAGGCCACGTCGCAATGCCACGCTCGCTGGCCTTGTGGGCCAAGTGGGCAGGCAGGTCGTCGCGTAGGCTATGTGACCAGGCCACTGAGCCCAACCGCGCTTGTCAGCCATTAGGGGTGGACATATAACTCAAAACTCGCGAGTTAAATGAGAACTCGAAAACTCGGCTCGAACTCGATCCTTAACGAGTTGGGCGAATTGGACTTTTAACTCGTTACGATAACGAGTTAAATGAGTCGAGTCAAGCTGACTCGTTAACTTAACAAGTATTTACGAGTCGAGTCAAGTTGGCTCGATTGCCACCCCTATCGGCCATGCTAGCTAGACGAGCGGCAGGCCGTGGCGTGCGCACCCTAGCCCTGCTTGCCGGCCCGATGGGCCAATCAGGCGGGTAGGCTGCCGCACAGGTCAGGTGGATTGAGCCGCCATGCGTAGCAAGTCATGTTGAATGGAGGCAAGCCTGGACGCACGAGTAGGCCATGTGGCCTAGCCATGCTTGCTGGCCTGACAAGCTTAAGTAGGTGGGCGGGCCGTGGTGCACGAGCAGGCCGTGTGGCCTAGCCACACTTGCCAGCCTAGCTGGCCAGGCGGGCAGGTAGGTCAGGGCGCATGAGTAGACTGCTGGTCCATCCGCATTTGCCAGCCTAGCAGGCAGGTGGTTGAACGGGTCATGGCATGCGGCACACATGCAAGCTGCTTCGCTCTTGTCGACCTCGCGGGCAAACCAGGCAGGCGGGCCACCACACACGTGCACGCATCCCAGCATCGCTTGCTAGCCTTGAGGGCTAGGCGAGCTACCGCACACATGTGCGTAGCCACGCTCCGCTTGTTGGCCTTGAGAGTCAGGTGGGTGAGCGCGGCACGGCACCCACCCATGCTGCCGAGCCGCACTAGCTGGCCATGCAGGCCAGGCATTCATGCAATTTCTTATTTTTCAGGGTTTTTCGCAAAATCTCTTGTCCAATAGCACGCTAAGCCTACGTGGCCCGCAAGCACGGTGTAGCCTGCCCGCCAAGCCTATGAGGTCGACAAGCATGGCGTGGTCCTGCTTTCTAGGCTCGTTTGCATGCCACGGCTTGCCCGCTTTCTGGTGTAGAAAATCTTGCTCTTGAACCCCTAAAGTTTACTGAATTCACGTAGAATCACTAAATTACATTATCATGCAAAATCCTAGGGATCATTTTGTCACATTATTTCCTGCATATTATGTATATTGTTTAGCTTATTTTTCAATTCCTTTGCTTTATTTTCATATAATTACTTAGGAAAATACTGAGTTACTTAAGAATATCATACCATTATTTTGTATCCCTGTCATATGTTTTACATGAAGTAAAACTTATGTATATTTTGAACGGATAATATAGGATATCTACCTTGTTGAACAAGGAGTTCGTTGAGCTTATCTCTGATGGTGAAAACAACCTGACATGGAAGTCTGACGTGGAGATTATCTTCGATGCTAAGAACCTTGGAGCGGTCATTAGTCGGGATATGGGGCTACCTCATCTGCGTAGAGGGGCCAAGCACTGCACTTTCTCCGCCACCACTTCTCACCCACTTTGAATGATGAATACTCTACGGAGGACCATATGACATTTTGGACCTCCTTGGAAGAGCGTTTTGCGAAGCTCAAGTATGTGCTTCTCCCAAAGGCAGAGGATACATAGCGAAACCTCCGCTTCTAGGACTATAAGTCCGTGGCTGAGTATACTCTAATCTGCACAAGATTTATACTACCCTTAGCAACTGTGGCAAGGAGCTCATGAAAGAGAAAAAGATAGAGAAAACCTTCTCCACCTTCCATGCTAGCAATGTGGTACAGTACCAGTACTGCCATGACAGGTACAACAAGTAATCTAACTTGATAGATGGCACGCAAATTGCTGAACAACAAGATGGGATTATGATAAAGAACCATAACTCTCTCCCCTAGAAACTATGACTGGGGACAAAGCTTATGGTTACAGTGTGAAAAGACTGCCTTCAAGAAGAAAGGCCAGAAGGGTGAGAAGGGGAAGAAGATAAATGCTTCCTGGGGACAGTCTTACCCTCAACAGTAGAAGAGGGGAAGGAAGACTAAGGAGGGTGAGAAGCCGACCAGACTTGATTTCTCTGTGGCATGTGGGGACATTGGTTTGAGACTTACTGCACCTCCAAGAACATCGTTGAAGCGTTCCGTCAAAAGAACATAGAACAGAAGAAGATGGAGGTCCAATTTGCTATCACTAAGGAGATGAAGGAGACATTTGTTCTTGAAGAAACTCATGAAGAGAAAGCCGGGATTATTATGAACACCGATGATGTTGATTGCAAGGATCCTGAGATGGCTGTTGTCACCCTTGAGGGGGAGATAGCCGCACCTGCGGTGCCCACCCAAGCAGGGGAGCCCATGGACACTCAGATCTAAGCAGAGGTCGATTCGTACTTTTCCAGATCAGTTCGCTCAGATCTAAGCAGAGGTCGATTCGTACTTCTCCGGATCAGTTTAAGTACTGTGCATACTTTAATAAATATTATCAGATATTCTATAGTGCTTTTGCATTTGAAAAATTAATAATGGTTTGTAAATCCTATAAGAGCGAACATTTTTAGGTTCCCATATGTGCTTGTAGACATATTTTATCGATATTTATAATAAGTTATGTTCTATTATTAAATTTTTGTTATGTTATGCTGTTTTTTCCTCTGTTGTATATTTGTTGAGTTCAATTTTTTAATATAGAACTTGTGCATCATACTTAAACATTTGCACCACACGAAGTGTGCACAACAAATTCTGAGAACTCAAAAAGACTCTGTATGCTCTATTTGCACACTAAGAAATAACTGTCACATTTTCACATGAAGAATGAACTTGTGAAAATATTAATCATGAAGATTCATGTATTGTCCTTGTGTTAAATACATGTAGTCTTATATGAAGCAACTCTTCATTAATCCTATACTACTTGCATATAATATTGCCATCCTTATGATCTAGTGCGGGAAATGCACCCTTGATTTTTAACATTCAAAGATTTAGTCACACTATGCATATATATGTTCCAAGCAAACAACAAAATATTGTGGAACCCTACAAGAAGGAGGAATGCATGTCGAATTTTACATCGGTATCCATGATAATAAAGCACTTAGACCCATGAATAACAAGTTATTAGAGTTTGTTACTTTCATCTGTGATGATCTATTCCTAACATTAGGAGGAGAAAATAGGACCTTTCATGAAAAAATGTCAAAAAAACCTGTGGCAAAACCCTAAGGCTAGCCATAGGGATCCACACTCAGGATCCACACACCAGTAGGGTGAACACCGAAGTTTGAAGTAGAATAATTTGCAAATATTAGAAAATTCACTGTCCAATTATTTTACTAATCATAGATGTGGTGTAAAGTCACATACTGTAAGAAATATATCGGAGAGAGTAGGGGTCGCGCCTCATACCATCCTTCGTGCTAAGGTCTTTTTATATTTTATAAGAGGACAAAACTCTGGCTTCTTAAAAATCTCGCATACCCGAAGACATCTCGAAAAAGCAGGGCAAGAGGACTTGCCTGCCTAGGTTAATAAAATACCCCACATAAAAGAATAAGCAGGGGAGCCAGCTGAGACCTGACACATCTATGAAGCTAAAACTAAATGACATTATAGACATGAATTTTCCTACCAAAGGAAGCCACCAGCTAAGAAGTATGTGTACACATAAATACTGGAGACTAAAGAATCTGCTACCCATAAATGAGGAATAGTGAGATACTGGAAGGACATTATGAAGAAGCTCCTCACGAAGATATTCCATCAGGCATATGGCCATGTGATGAAAATAGGCATGAAGATGCATAACAACTATGATTACTTTGAAGAAAGAAGAAGTATTTATGGCAAACAGGTCGTTCAACTTCTCATGGAATCTAAGTTATTGCTTGTATTAGAACTAGGCACTGGTGGAATTACCTTTAGCTATTTAATCTTAGTAGCAGAAAATATAAATGATATTATTAATAGATGTGGTATAAAAGTATGCAACTTTCTATACAAGAAATGCTACAAAACAATTAGGGTTATCCCTGTGAATTTATACTGAAGTCTCTAAATGAATTTTGTATAAAGTAAGTCTATGTTGATGATTTAAGTATCATGTTAGAACTTGAAATGAAATAAAGTGGATCTAGGTAAAATCGAGATATGTTTAGATTTGCAGCTCAAACAAAATCCACGAAGCGATATAATACACCAACTTGATCAATCTCGTCTAATGCAAACTACTTTGCGCTTGTGAGTCAAAAAGACCTCGTAGAGAAACTCTAGTTTAGGGATTGGAACCATATTTTGGATTTTTCTATAGAACCATACACACAGATATGACTTCATGTAATCGATTGTATTATAAGAATACATGGAGCCTTATAACACAATCATCTACATTACCAAAGTTCTCATGATGTGGGAACGGTTTATATAGCACAACTGAAATTGGTTATACTGCAGATTGATGTCATGTATTACTCCACAAATATACCCTTCACATTGTTCATGAATGAATAAAGTGGAGTGTACACGAGAAACTCAAGAAAAACTCATCATAATTTCCAGAATTAATTGTGAGAAGGAAATCATGAAGATTATATATATTAATTTCTCTGTCCATATATAAGGCGCACGTATTTTCCAAGATATAACTTTGACCAACAATTAGTTTAACTATATTTAGATTATCTAATACAAAATTGATACAATTAGAAAGTGCTTTTTAATACGAATCCAACGATATCAATTTTGTATCACGTAATGTACATATTGTTAAACAAAGTTTTAGTCAAAGATAAATATTTAGAAATGCGCGCGCCTTATATTTATAGATATGGAGAGTATGTGATACTCATAATCTACACATAAATAATATCACTCATAGAGTTTCTTCCAGAAACATTCAAGTTAGACATGAAGATTCTAACAAGAGTCATCTTGAGGAGGATTAAATACAAAAGAGAACTTTAATTATGATACTCGAGCTATAAGCTTCATAATTTTGATTTACTCAGAAAATCAACCAAAGATAATTGATGTGTTCTATAACATATTTTCTATAAAAGGAATGTAGATTAAAAGCATTAGTTCTTGAGGACTTAATTAGAATGAAAATTCGCTTAATATGCATGCATAACTTGGGAGTGGAATTCCTGAATTGATAATTAACCAAATGATATAGTTTTGACAAACATTACAAGGAAATGTCATCATTGATTAAATCAATTGAAGATTAATCAAACTTAAATGGTTGTACTCTTTTTTCTTTTGATGAGTTTCTATAAAAGTTTCTCATCCATAAAGTTTTTAATGAAGCAACTAGTGAATTATAAAACAACGAATGCTATGTGTTTTCCCACTTGGCTTTTCGGAGTTTTAATGAAGCACGGACATTTTGTAGTAATTGTCCAAGGGAGTGTTATGAAGCCAAACCTCCTAAGGGTGAGCCGACGCTCAGTTGCACCCTGTAGGATTTATGTGATCAATTACTAAACCCTAACACTTCCTTAGATGGCCTATTGATTTCTATGTTATTTTACATGTATTATTGAAAGTTTATACTTAGAGAAATATGTATATCATAAAGTGAAGAACGCTGCTTTATAAATTAGCTCCATTTTATTATTTGAGGGAATTGCCTCAGTAGCACTAAAATTTCTACCCCTCTCTAAAATACCACTCAAACATCATCTCTCTTCAAAATACCATCCAATTCACATATTCCTTTCCAAAATACCATTATTGACATAATGAAGCTAATGGAGTTTAAAATAGACATTTTTGCCCTTACCTCTTCACAATACAAACATAGTGGTATGAGAGCAATGATTATTGGACAAGGAACTTCTTTAAGCTTATTGGTCAGTGTTTGGAGTTTTGCTGGATTTGATGCCAGCTCAACTGCTCTATCTTCGTACTCCTTCATACTACAACAGGAAAAGGAAGAGTAAATTATGTATCATGCTGTCCCAGACAGCTTACAAATAAAGCAGGTTATGGCCAATGCTTACCTGCTAACAATCATCTCTTCCCCCAGGCCAGTCGCCAAACAGAGGGGACCTGCTACTCTGGTTGCCATTTTCTCTAGTGGAAGAGTGATCATGGGCAAGCCAGCCCATAGAATGTCAGTACCAGTTGTGTGTGCATTGCAAAGGGGCCTGTAATGCAGGAAATTCACAAAGACCCAACAGATGTATTGGCAGACACATCAATGAAATGCTCTGCCTCAGCCTGGATTCGCTGTCTCCATTCAGTGCCATCATTTTGAATCAATGCATAGCAAAAAACCTGTCATGCCAATTGATGAGCTATTGATATAATAAAACAATAAGGTGTAAAGAAGAGAACAGAAAAGTGAACAACCTCGACATTGGCACGGTCATGAATTCCAAAAAAATCAGCAGCATTTTGCCTCAATTTGGCAACATTTCACAACAAGTAAATAGCAATACACAATATTATAACACACAACATTATAATACACAACTTGATAATAGGACTAGCAGCATACCACATCATACCACGATCCAAAAGTGTTCATAGTTCAGAAGCACATACAAGACCAAATAAGATGTTCACAAGTACATAATAGTCCACACAAAGTGTCCAAAAGATCATAATTCATGCACTACATGTTGTTTTGAGTAGGACTAGTAGCAGCCTTCTTGCTCCTAGTTGATGCACAAGGAGGTGTAGAAACACTAGCAATGGCTGCTGCCCTCTGTCTTGTTATTGGGCTTGAAGTATTAGCTTGAGTACCTTGCTTAGGTGGTTTGTGCAGAGCAGAAGTTTCAGCTTTTTTCGACCTTTTTCTGCAAGAGAAGGACATAAATCAAGGCAAGGAGATATGTAAGTCTGAAGTAAATTAGCAAACCGAACCCAATACCACAAATTACCTTTTGGTGAGTTGTGGAGGAGGAATTGCCTCGTCATCTCAGTCAGCCTCTTTCTCCCTGCATCCCTTTTGGCCATGCCCAAATTGTCCACATCTTTTGCACTGCTGTTGTCTGCTAGTTGGATTTGGCTCACTACTGTTCTTTATCCTCTTGGTTTTTTCGGACGTCCAGCACTTCTAGTCAATTTGGGAGGAAGCATCAAGAATCCTGAGTCTACCTTGGGCCATTGAGCCTTCCCTCTAATTGGGATAAGAACACCTTGGTATGCCGCTTTGAATCTTGCTATCGAGAAGTAATCATCCACATATGACTCTAGCTTGGCCCTTCTAGAGAATATAAAATGAAGAGCATGTGTGCACGGCTTACCACTAACCCGCCATTGCCGACAAGAGCACTCCTTTTTCTCCAAGTCAACTGTATGCCTCCAACCATTTCCTGATATCTCACCTAGTAGAGGTACTGCCCTTGATTCTCCATAGTGCAAGCCCTTGCTTTTCTGGTTCAACTCCTTTATCACGCTAGATAGTATGGTACCCTGCAACCTTTCTGCAACTGACCTCCTTTTTTCTCGCATGGTCATTACCATCTCCCTAATTTTTTCAACAAGCTCAATGATTGCAAGTTGCTTGACCTCCCTTATCCAACTATTGAACACCTCTGCCAGGTTGTTATTGACATACTCAACTTTACATGTAGTTGAAAACTTGCTTCTCGTCCACAAACGGTTATGCACCCTTCTCAAGTAGCTGATTGCAGCTGGACTTTATGCTTCTATCTCTGCCATCAAGGCCTCATGCTTCTCTACTTCATATGTCCATGATGCTAGCCACATATTTGTCAGAATGTCACCTTTGTATTTTTTAGTGAAATTCAGCATTAGATGCCTCATGCATTCTCTATGCTCAGAATTCCTGAACACTTCAGAAATAACATTCTCCAATCCCTTGCATGCATCTGTATGTATTGCAAGCCCATTTGGTTCTCCAATACACATTCGCAGTTGTTTTATGAACCACTCCCAATTTGCTGTATTCTCCTTGTCAAATATCCCAAATGCCACAGGAAACATCCAATTATGTCAATCCACAGCAGTTGCAGCAGCTAATTGCCCCATATATTGTCCAGTAAGAAAGGTAGAGTCTACTGACAAATATGGCCTACACCCCGCCAAGAACCCATCAATGTATGGCTTGAAGGCAACAAACAAACTGTTGAAGTATATCTTCCCACTAATTGTCTTGGTGTCTATTTCAAACACACTTCCTGGGTTGGTTGCTAGTAATCTTCCTTAAAGCTCCATAACAACTGAAAACTCTCTTGATAGCGACCATGCAATTCAGCTAGTGCACGGGCTCTTCCTTTCCAAACATTATTGTATCCAAGTTTGATATTGAACTCCCTCTCCAATCATTGTTGCATAGCTTTAGCACCCAACGTAGGCTCCTCCCTCAATATATCTTTTCCTCTAGTAACAATCCAATCCAAGTTCGCCATTCTCCCTTCGTGTTTGTTGGTGGTACCACAAGTATGGGGATTGAGAAGTCTCTTTACCTGCATGCAAACAAAGCAAGACAAATATGAATACAATAATTAAGAATCTTTACATGCAAACAAACACATATAATTAAGAATCCCTCAAACATAGAAGTAGAGATACCATGAAAGTCTTGCATCCCTTTAACTTGGAGGCATGTATCCTCCATGCACAATCATCATCTGAACAACGAGCCCGAAATCTAGTAGACTCACTATATTCAGTGGAGAAGTGCCACTCTTGTCTAATAGCTAATTGTCTCAATGCTAACTTAAAAGTTCGACTGTCAAGAAATGAGGCACCCACTTTAAATATTGGATTATTTTTGTCATGAATGTATGTGGGAGCCATGTTAGCCACTACGGTCTCATCATCACCCGGCACATATTCTGGATCATAGCTATTGTCAACATCTTGCCCTCCCAATGGAGCCACTGCCTCAAGCAAGGGTGCCGTTGACTCCTCTCCCGTTGCCTCCTCTACCTCTGCATTGTGTTCAATAGGAACATCATCCTCAAACTCACCTTCATAGGACTGATATGGCCATGCAGAAAAAGGAGCAGCACTAGGAACTTCTGTGGGTGCATCAACATCAACCATGAGCTGAGAGCTCGAAGGGCCAGCTGTATCACCACCAAGTGTGAGATGACACACCTCACTTGGAGTTCTTTCAAAGTTTTGATGCTTGCTCTCGATGGTCACACCAAATCTCACTACTCTTGTATCCATGTTTCTATCGAACAATTGGGCAATCTCAGATTCAGAAATTAAAGGGATAATATCGCCCTCTAAAGAATTGTACCACACTGTCATTCTCTGGTTATCAGACAAGCTATAATATCACTCAACAGCGTGCCTCAACTCTTTCATGGAGAAATCACGACCCACGGCAATACTCCATGTTCTACCCTTCTGATACAATTTTCTGCCATCTAAAATCTCACTATACGATTGATCGCTGATTTCTACTTGAAACACATCCATCATATCAACTCTGTAACAAGAACGCAGCCAAACAAGCAATAAAACCATAACAAACAACATCACATGATTTGTTATGACTACCAAAGAAGTACCTTTATGTATATCAATAACTGATGTCGATTATTAAACTTCAGTGATTTTGCGATTTTGCAAGGCCCACAAGGCTAGAACGTTAGGTCCAGAGTTTCCTTTTTCCAAGAAGGTAAAGGATGATTATCTGGGCAACATGGTTATATACTACGGAGCAAAATTTCTAATTGATAAACATTAGTCTTTCAGCAAGCTATGCAATAATTAGCCTTTTTATGATTTTTGTAGCGTAGCTATCCTTTTCATGCAATAATTAGCTCAGGAATTGGCCTTTTCTGTACTAATATTGGCCTAGGGATTGTCTATGCTACACCACGTATCTTCATTTTGTATGATTGATTTAGGGAGGAATATTATCTAACTTTTCGCGCTTATGAAACGTTTCATGTTTCGGCTATACTTCTGACGGCCAGTAATTACTGGACTTCGATGAATACAACCAATACATGGGGTGCATTGGTGAAAAGCTCAGTAGGTATGAGTATCACTTGTGTATTGTATACACACCTGATTGATTATATGCTTCCCGTTGCTGCTTTTTACTCCACCGAGCACGCCCGCCGTGATAGGGAGAGAGGAAGTGGAGGCCCGCCGCACCGCACGCCCGCCGGGACAGGAAGAGAGGAAGTGAAGGCCCGCCGCACCGCTCGCTTGCTCGGGTTGGGGAGGGCGCGCCGCTCGGGAGGCCGCTTTGCAGCGCCGTGGGCCGCTCAGGAGGCCGCCAACTCGCTGCCTCGCCGCTCGGGAGGCCGTCACACCACGCCGTGCCTGCTAGGGTTGGGGAGGTGTCGGCTTAGAGACGCCTCTAGCGGTGGTCCGGACGGACCCCCTTTGGGATTCGGCCGGGGGCGCAGTAGGAGTTCTTGTGAGCCGGAGATGATGATTTTTGGAGAGGTGGTTCTGATGCAGGAGACGCAAAGGATTTATCCAGGTTCAGGCCACCCGGAGGTGTAAAACCCTACGTCCTACTCTTGTGTGTGTGTATTGATCTATCGAAGATTACAAAGGCTTTTTGCTTACAAGAGGGGTTCTTCTCCAAGAGGTCTAACCCTAGAAAAATGGCCAACTAAGAGCGTAACCCTTTGCATGGCCTCGATTCTCCCCTTATATACTCGGGGGGTTCCCACAGCGGCCAGAGGGTACTGCTGGCGACGTGGGTGCTACAGGGCTGCCCACGCCTTCATTTAATGCGCGGCGCGGACTTCCGCGCCGGACGTCTCCTCGCCGCGTCTCTGGACAGGGATTCTGACATCTTTATGCTCGGTGGGTCCCTCGAACGAAGACTTACCGGGCTTCTTCTGACAGGGTTGGTGAGACACCCGCTTCTGGGCCCCAGGCGTCAGCGACCGAACCCGCGCACCGGAGCGCGCGGTGACCCGACCCAAGGGGCAAAAAGGTTGACAGCGACAGGGGCGTGCGGTGCGGCGTGCCCGGTCGGTCAACAGACCTGTCAGTCGGCCCCATCACTTGGCAGGGGCGATGGCCAATCGGGGTTTTCGCCTGAGCGGGTGGGGCCCGGCCTGACCGTCATCATGCCCTCACACGGCTTAGAATTTCTTGCCGAAATGACGGGCATTAAATGCCTCTGCCAGGGCTGAAGCTTGTTGGAGAAGCTAACCGCTTGATGACGTGCCTGGAGGAGGGCCCCACAGGGGGACACGACAACCCCCGAGCACTTCGGACCCGAGCAGTTCCTTCACTGGGAGGGGCGCCAGCTGTCCCAGGCTGCCCCCGGGAGTTGGGCTTGACCGCCACCGTGGTCGTCGGCGACTTCTTGCGCCACCGGCTGGCGCCGCTACGGCATCGCCGGGCAGCCGGCGTGGATGTACAACCGCGACCAGGACTATGGTCGGACGGCGACCGGCGCCAACAACAACCTGGAACCTGAGTCGATGGCGATGACCCTGAGGATGCTGCTCGAGGTCCAGGACGCCTCGCTCGCCGAGATGCCGCGGGCGGACTTGCCACTCTACGTCAACGCGGACCGCCAGGCCATCCTGGACATGCTGCCGACGTGCGATGCGCAGGGCATCGTGCGTCCGTCGAAGGATGGCGAACGCAGGCGGCCGGGTCCATCCGGATCGCCACGGATGAGGAGAGGCGGAGGCGGCGCAGGCGGCTAGGGCACCGAGCGCCCCGCTCGCCGTCCACGACCCCGCCGACCCGAAGGGCAAGGGGCAAGCCCCTCCTCCCCCGTCCCAGCCACCGCAGCCACGAGCGCCGAAGCCGAAGCCGCGTGGGTACCGCCGACCACGGGCGGCAAGCAGCGGAGATTGGAAGCGGCAACGCCGGCAAGGGTCCTCCGGGCAAGGATCCTCCGGGCAGCGCAGCTCCGAACCGCTGCCTCCGCCGTCTCCGCCGCCCCGCGAGCGCCCTGTGGCGCCGGGGACTGGAGGCGGCGGTTCTGGGCGAGGGTCCTCCGGGTAGCGCAGCTCCGAACCGCTGCCTCCGCCGCCTCCGCCACCCGCGCGCCCTGCGGCGCCGGGGACTGGAGGTGGCGGTTCTGGGCGAGGGCCTTCCGAAACTGCGCCAGCCGGAGGCTCGTCGGCGGCGGGCGCGGGCGCCGCTGCCGGACAGAAGAGGAAGGTCCCGCCGACGCCCCCTGGTTCGGGAACCGAGGTCCCGAAGGGCAAGTGGCGGTAAGCGAAAACTATCCTCCCCCTTTTTTTTGACTAAGTGTTTTGCTCGGGAGCTGATTCGAACTTGCTTGTGCTCATCTTTTCAGGGAGAGTAAGAAGTCTCGGCCGTCCCCGAGCTCGCCCCCCCGCCCCGAAGGCTCCGTCAACCCCGAGCGCGGGTGCGGACCCGAGAGCTCCTGCGGCTCCGAGCGGTCCTCCGCCCCGAGCGAGCCGGTGGACCCACCCCGAGCGCGCCTTCCGTCCCGAGTGCGAGCCCGACCCCGAGCGCGGTGCCAGCCCCGAGAGCTGAAGCCGCCTCACTGGAAGAGGCTGCCCCGAGCGTGGAGATGGCCGCGCCGGAGGCGATGGAGGCGCCGGAGGCGACGGAGAGCGCCGTCCCGACGGAGGAGGAGCCGTGTGCCGCCACGCCCAGGAGCAGGCAGCGGCACTTGGACAAGAAGCGGCCCCGACGGAGGGGACCGAGGGCACCCGGCCCAAGGAAGGGGCCGTGTGCTTCGACCATCGCTGAGCGCCCCGAGCCCCAAGAGGAGGAGCTCGGGTGCCTCGACATTATTGCTCTGCCCGTGGGGGCAGCCCGGGCGCGCCGTGGCGAGACATCTTGGGGGATCCCTCCTGACGTGTTCGACGCCGCGCGTGCCGCGATCGACAAGGTCCAGGAGGATCTCACCTCTAAGGAGAAATCCTTAGAGGATCGGGAGAGGTCCTTGGAGGACCGGGAGAGGTCCTTGGAGGACCGAGAGGCCGCGCTCACGGAGGCGGCGGAGAACTTCTTGGCGCGCTCTCTCGCATCGCCAAGCGGGAGTACGAGAGGGACACCGCCGAGATCCTTCGGGAGCGGGAGGCCCTGGACCAGATGGCGAGGGAGCTCGTTGAGAAGGAGCGGAACCTCAATGAGCGGGCCTCGCGGCTTGCCCCGCGCGAACGGGCCTTGGAGGCGCGGGAGCGGCACGCCTCCGAGGAGAAGGCGCAGCTGGACCAGCGCGCCGCCGATATCGCCCCGCCGCGAAGAGCAGCTTCTTCTTCGCGAAGAGGAAGTTGAGACGAAGGCGCAGGAACTCAGCGAACGTGAGAAGACCCTCGAAGAGGAGTCGAACTCGCTGGAAGCTGAAGTCCAGACGCGCGTCACTCTGCTGCCTGCAGGGAGCTCGGGAAGGAGCTGGAGGGGCTCCGCACGGAAGTCCAGCGCCTCGGGGAGCGGCTCGAGGATTCGCGCGTGTCCAAGCGCAACGTCCAAGCCAAACTCCAAGAAGTGGAGGAGGCGAGGCAGCGCGAGTCTTCGGAAGCGGCCGCGGCACTGAAGGAGGCGGAGCAGGAGAAGCTCGGGCTCCTCCGCGAGCGGCGGGAGACGACGAACATGATGAGGGACATCTTCTCTCGCGCAAAAAACGCCGTTCAGGATGCTGGACTTGGTCTAGCTGTTGGGGAACGCGCTACGCAAAACAAAATTTTTTCCGCGCACGACCAAACTAAGAAACACTATCGAGGTGTAGATAACGATATCATACCTTCGACGATCACGTCAATGCAGCGGAGAAGTTGACCGATGTCGATGAAGTCCGCAGACTCCCGCAGCTAGGTTATACCTCCCAGCCGCGAGAGCGATCTCCTCGTGAATAGTTCGCCCGATCAAACGCCGAAGTATACGACGTCTCCGAGGTATCCACGCGTACCGGATCAGCGACACCGCGGTAATGTGTGGACCAGCACACAAGAACAGCGGGGATCTACGAGAAGGAGAAGCAGCAGCGCGCCGGCAGCTGTACTAGATCCAATCTAGAAGAGAGAGAAAAAGAAGGCTGTGGCCAATCTAGAGATGGCCGGCCTAGGGTTTAGTCCAAGGGACTAGGGCTGCCTCTGGGGCTGCTTGGGATACCCTTTGAGGTGCCCTGCCCCTCTATTTATAGGGGTTGGGGCAGCTCTCCCTAGGCAGGTGGAGTCCTACTCCAGCAGGGACACCCTGTTGGAGTTGGAGTCCAACTCCACTAGAACCTTCTAGAACCTTCTAGAATTTCTAGAACCTTCCAGAACCTTCTAGAATTTCTAGAACCTTCCAGAACCTTCTAGAATTTCTAGAACCTTCCAGAACCTTCTAGAACCTTCCAATACTTTCCGGAACACTTCCGGACATCACCGGAACCATCCGGGACCTCCCGGAACACTTTCGAGATCATCCGAAACACTTTCGGAACCCTTCTCTCTCGTTCTCCATAAATCGTAGCATTCCTAAATGTCGCTAAAACGTTAAGCGTGTGACCCTATAGGTTCGAGTATATGTGGACATGTCCGGAATACATTCCGGTCAATAATCGTCAGCGGGATCTGGACACCCATAACGACTCCCACATATCATCGAAGATCTTTATCGAGCAAACCTTGTATTGTCGCATACAATTCCTTTTGCCTCACGATACATTACACAACCCGAGGCGAGACTTTGACGGTATCCCTGTGATCAACTCCTTGATCACCATACCTAGTTATCCTCGTTACCGGTTTGTACTCTTTTCTCGTTTCCGTATTCCGGTATCCCCGTGACTAACCTTTTAGTCACAATACCTGGCCAGGCGATGCTGGACACCGTAATACCGAGTGGGCCCAGAGTGTATCTCTCCATCGCCGGATGGGCAAATCCCAGTCTTGACATATCTAGAACCACGATATACTTTCTGGTGTACCTGGAAGTCACCTTTATAATTACCCAGTTACGGCGTAACGTTTGATGACCCCAAAGCAACCATCCGGTATCCGGGTCTATGATATTCTCATGGTCTAAGGACGCAAGTAAACGTTAACACATCATGAGAAGATACTGACAACATATTGACGAAGTGATCTCGCAGTATCTCATAAGGGGTCTATCCAACACCATTGTTACCCTAACAATGTGTTCCCATTATTGCCGGCATCCTTGTTACATTAACAATGCCCATGATCAGGAAAACAAGATCATCAACAATACATGAGCTAGTCCAGAGGCCTGACTAGGGATCTGAATGGTGTTTATTATTCCACACATGCAATTAGGTTTTCCTCTGAATCTCATATTCAAGAACCAATGCAATTTTAGCATAGAACATAAACTTAATCATGAACATGAAAATAGAATAATAACAACTTTATTATTGCCTCTAGGGCATATTTCCAACAGTCTCCCACTTGTACTAGAGTCAATAATCTAGCCAATGCTTAAGCTCCTAACACCTATGGCATTCCGGTGTTGCTCATGCTTTGCTTGTGGTAGAGGCTTCGTCAGCGGATCTGACACATTCAGATCCGTGTGTATTTTGCATATCTTTACGTCTCCACGCTCCACCAATTCACGAATGATGTGGAATCGGCGTTGTATATGTTTGGACTTCTGGTGGGACCTTGGCTCCTTGGCCTGAGCTATGGCGCCACTATTGTCACAATAGAGCTCCATAGGATCCAGCGCGCTCGGAACCACACCAAGCTCGGTGACGAACTTCTTAATCCAAACGCCCTCCTTTGCCGCTTCTGAAGCGGCGATATACTCAGCCTCCGTTGTAGAATCCGCCACAGTGTCCTGCTTGGAACTCTTCCAGCTCACTGCGCCACCGTTCAGTGTATACACTAAGCCTGATTGAGATCGAAAATCGTCCGGATCTGTGACAAAGCTGGCGTCGGTGTAACCCTTTACAACGAGCTCTTCGTCACCACCGTATACGAGAAACATATCCTTAGTCCTCTTCAGGTACTTTAGGATATTCTTCACTGCTGTCCAATGATCATGACCTGGATCACTCTGGTATCTGCTCGTAACACTTAGAGCATAGGACACATCTGGTCGTGTACATATCATGGCGTACATGATTGACCCAATCGCGGATGCGTATGGAATCTTACTCATGCGTTCTCGCTCATCAGTTGTCGAAGGACACTGATTCTTGCTCAAACTTTTCCCATGCGACATCGGCAAGAACCCCTTCTTGGCGTTTTCCATACTGAACCTCTTCAGTACTTTATCTATATATGTACTCTGGCTTAGCCCTATTAGGCGCTTTGATCTATCTCTATAGATCTTTATACCTAATATGTATGCTGCCTCGCCTAAATCTTTCATTGAAAAACTATTTTTCAACGAAGTCTTAATATTGTCAAGAAAAGATACATCATTCCCAATCAACAATATGTCATCCACATAGAGTATTAGAAATGCTATTGCGCTCCCACTTACTTTCTTGTAAACACAAGCCTCTTCGCAGTTCCTGATGAAGCCAAATCCTTTGACCACTTCATCAAAGCGAAGATTCCAACTCCGTGATGCTTGCTTCAGTCCATAGATGGATCTCTGAAGTTTGCATACCTTTCCAGCATCCTTTGGATTGACAAAACCCTCGGGCTGTATCATATACACGTCCTCGGTTAGCTTCCCATTCAGGAACGCTGTTTTGACATCCATTTGCCATATCTCGTAATCGAAATATGCAGCAATCGCTAGAAGAATCCGAACAGACTTAAGCATCGCTACGGGAGAGAATGTCTCGTCGTAGTCAACTCCTTGAACTTGTCGGAAACCCTTTGCGACAAGTCGAGCTTTATAGATGTATACATTCCCATCCGCGTCTGTTTTCTTTTTATAGATCCATTTACATTCGATAGGCCTCACGCCTTCAGGAGGGTCCACCAAGCTCCAAACTTGGTTCTCGTACATGGATTCTATCTCGGATTTCATGGCGTCTAGCCATTTAACGGAGTCAGGGCCCATCATTGCTTCCGTATAGGTCGCAGGCTCATCGTTGTCTAACAACAATACCTCGTCCGAAAACCACTGTGGTTTCGTGCGAATCCTACCAGACCTTCGTGGTTCAGCTGCTGGCTCGACTGAAGTCTCTACATCACATGTAGGGGCTTCCGTATCAGTCATTGTGGGAAACTCCGGAACCACTTCCGGCGTTGCATCACTTTGACCTAATAACGAAGATTCACCAATCTCGTCGAGTTGCACTATCCTCCCACTCACCCCTTTCGCAAGAAACTCTTTCTCGAGAAACACACCGTTCTTTGCGACAAACACTTTGCCTTCGGTGCGGTGATAGAAGGAATACCCAACAGTTCCTTTGGGATAACCACAAAGAAGCATTTATCCGATTTGGGATCGAGCTTTATTTGGTTGTAAACGCTTTACATATGCAAAAAAAAAACAAAAAAAAACTAAAAAAAGAAAAAAGAAAAAAAAAGAAAAGAGGAAAGAATAGAACAAAAAGAAAAAAAAAACGAAAAACAGAAAAGAAAACAAAAAAAACAAGGAAAGAAAAAAGAAAAGACAGAAGAAGAGACAAAAAAAAAGAAAAAAAAGAAAGCAAAGAAAAGTAAAGGAAAGAACAAAAAGAAGAAACCAAAAAAAGCAAAGAAAAGAAAAAAAGAAAAGAGAGAAAAAAGACCAAAAAAAAAAACAGGAAGAAATAAAAAAGAGAAAAAAAACAAATAAGAAAAAAAAAAAAGAAAACAGCGAAAAAAGAAGAAAAAAAAGAAAAAGAAGAAAAACAAAAAGCAAGGAGAAAAGAAAAAAAGAAAAGAAAAAAAAAAAAAAAAAAAAGGAAAAGAAACAAAAAAAAACAAAAGAAAGAAGAAGATAAGAACAAGAAACAACCAAAAGAAAAACGAAGTAGCAGCAAAAAAGAAAGAAAACAGAGAGAAACAGAGACACAGAGAGAGAGACAGAACAGACGAGAGAAAACAAAAAAAGACACAAAAACACAAAAAGAGAGAAAAGAGAAAAAAACACAAGAAAACAGAAGAGACAAAAAAGAGAGAGAGAAAAGAAAAAAAGAACACAAATAGAGATACAGACAAACAGAAAAAAGAGAGAGAGACACAGAACAGACAAAAATAAGAAAAAAACGTATACAAGAGAACAGACACAAAACAAAAGATATAAAAAGAAAAAGACAAAAACAGAAAAAAATA
>JAGXJF010005002.1:0-109233 GCA_019208055.1 Stipa capillata
ATTACAACACCGACAGGAGTCGCCGTGTTTGGCCTAACAGGGGCTTGCCTTTGTCGTGTGAAGAACGTATTGCCACGCCCCTTCCTTGTTCAACAATTTGAACAACTATTTGCTCACTAAACATTTGTTCTTAAGCTCGAGGTCTTGGATCCCTAGGCTCCCTTGGTCGTTGGGTTTACACAAAATGCCCCACTTCACAAGTCTATTTGCGTTTATGGTTAACATTTTGCTAGAAAAATCTGGACCTGTAGTAGTCTAACCTCTTTCACACCCTAACAAGGAACTAAAAAATGAGAGCATAAACATAGACAAACTACTCAGTGTTGAGTCTATAAGCACGAGGCGACCACTAGTAGAAAGATGACGTCCCTTCCAACTACCGAGTCGTTTCTCAAAAAGATCCTCCACCCCTTTCCAATGTTTGTTCAACAATTTCCGGTAGTGTGTAGGGATACCCGAATATTGGAATGAGAAGGAACCTAGTCCACAACTGAAAAGTTGAGTGTACTAGGCCTCGTGGTCCTTGGCCTTTCCAAAGCAGTAGATATCACTTTTTTGGAAATTTATCTTTAAACCCAAAAAAAATTCATAGACACACAAAAGTAATTTCAAGTTTGTGGCCTTTTCTATGTCGTGATCCAGACCATATTGGGTGTTTTTCTTTCACCAACTCGGAAGTTCATAGATGTTTAGCCAAGTCTACTACACCTCTGCTATTCCAGAATACACATTTCATTTAGAAACTTTGAATTTAGTCTTACCACCATGCAACTTGAGTTTTCTTTTTGGCAGAAATGGCCTTCTGCTTAAGAGATGACAACATGGAAATGAATTATACATCCCCCTCATCAACTCTCTCCTCCACCAAATCTGAAGAAAAGTGGTCGATAGAGGAGAGCTCCAAATTTCCAAATTTTCCTTTTCTTTGTCCTAAACCATAGTGTTATGATTGCCCATAATAGTCACAGCCTTATCTAGATAGGAGGTTGTAAGCAATCAAATTTAGTCTTCATTAACCAATTTACCTACTCACTAATTTCTGAAGCATTAGATCCAAGGAAATGCCTATTCTAGTCATATTGGAAACTATTTTGGATTCAGGAACATGTAAAAAGGATGGACCTGAATGAGCGATCATGATTTGTCATTTTCTCTTCTCAATCGTGTCGTCATCGGCGTCGGTTATACCAGCTTAGCAAGAGGACTAGATCAGTTGCAATAAATTTTCCCTTGGAAGTATTCTGAGGTGTATCAATCCTAAGGAAACGAAGTGTCGTGAAAATGGTCACGACGTTGAGATCGTTCTTGAGAATTTCAATGAGTGTCAACGAATACTTAGCGCGTCGATTCAAAGATGAGTTTGTTCCTGAAATCAATTGTGGAGACAAAACTTTGCGAGTAATTAAAAATGCAAAAATAAAAATAGAGATTGCCAATATGATGAAGGATAGGCTGAATTTTACCTGTAGATCAGAAACAAGTATGTGGATCACTAGCATAATTATAGCATCAATAAACAAGATAAATAATTTAGTGAGCGACACGTCCAAGAATCACCTACGTTAACATCCACCTACTCATAGGATCTATTGTCCAACCCTGATGCCTACATCCACCATGTCACAAGAATTATTAAGGCGTGAGCCAGGCCAACGCTTAAACTATTGTGACTATGCCGGGTCTCTCTAGAGGCTCCTCGTATTTTCCTCCCCCTCACGTCGCTATCACTTTCGTTTCGAAGGTAGCACGAGTCCTCCCTAATGTTCACCTTGTGCGCCTATTATCAAGATGATCATATGAGACAAACATATCGAGAAACTGAGATATAAAATAAACATGATACAATATAAATAATCTTTAATATACTAAGCTAATCCTCCTCCCAAAACCTATAAGGGACTACTCACGATCTATAGAAATTACCAAAATCAAATCAATGAAGAACATTACAACAAGGAGATAAAAGGGAAAAGTATTTCGATTAAAATACTAAAACCTCCTTACAACCTTGCTTCCCGACAATAGTAATGGTAGTGCCATACGACCTCGGATTGACGTGGCGGCGCCATATAACCTCGGTACGACCGTGCGATATGGGCGGCCACGATCGTACCACTAGTCGTTTTGCTCTCTAGTAACTCCACTCAGGGTCTCGTTTCTTCGTGGGTACTCCTCTTGACGTGTAGTTTCCAAATATATCCTTATATGCTCACTTTTCCAGCGATCCTACATAGACATAGTCCAAAAAGAAAGATTTGCATAATCCGGTGATTAGTTAGTCATTAATAGCAAAAATCAGGAATTAATCTAGTCAAAATGCATTGAATAAGAATCAAACTTGAAGAAATAGTTGAGTATAAAATGGACTCATCAATCGGGCCATCAATTGATAGGATCATTGGGGCGGGGGTCCACGGACGCCAACAATGGAGAAGAAAAGGTTCTCTGAAGGCACGTCCCAACACCGTCTGCAAGAGACACCGCAGCCACCGCTTACTCCCATGTGTAGTTAGTGTTGAGGAAGTCATGAAGCAGCAGCTTGACCTTGGGCGTGGAGAGCCCCTCCGGTGATAAGGTTGTCACCACCGGAGAAGCTAAAGATACTGTGACAGATCCTACTGTGGTGGAAGAAAGGTCCACTGCGATAGAACCAAATGAAACACGGTATGCCGGCAAACTACCAGGTGGAGCGAGTGGTCTGCCGCGTGGGAGATGGGGCGTTGCTCGCCGAACCAGCCCGAGGTAGAACCGGCCCCTATACAAGACACATCGGATCCTGCTGCGGCAAAAAAGAAGCTACCGTGACAGGACGAAACGCGTGAGAAGAAGCCACTGCGATAGGCACGCAAGCAGCCACCGAAAGGATCCTTGTTGTTATCATGACAGAGGAGGCAGCCTTCACCACTATTACCAGAGCTATCTGCTCGTCATGTGCGTCAACTCCAGCCATGACCTGAGGAGTCACAACGGAATGACGCGCTGTAGGGCCGTCCTCCACTCTAGCGGGAGGGACCTACTGTCCCTTGCCGCAAAAATTGCCATAGCTGGCGTGGCATGGACAACCACAACTGACGCGGCTGGTGTGGCAGATTGGGTAGCTATGGCTGTTGCAACCATAGTTGTCATAGCTGATGCGCTAGCATCATCTGCTATGACCGATAGGGCTATTGCATCCTGCATCTGCTCGGTCGTTGTACACCAACCTCCTAGGGCAGAACCAAGCTCCACAGCTTGCCCTTCGTCAGAGATCTTCAAGCGCTTTGCATCCCGATCTTCCATATGAGTATGTCCATCATCATTACCTTTGTCATCGTCATTTGTCAGCTTAGTAGGTGCATTTGGAACTTGCTTAGCATCAACCTTCACAGGCTCCCACTTAAAAGATATGTCGTAGCCTCTACTCCCGACCAAAATCTCAAATTGCCCAGAAATCAACTCAGGATCAATCAGTGCTACCTGAAGTCGAATGATGCCCATCTTCCTAGTATAAACCATATCCATTGTCTGTGTGGCACTGTAATGACCCATTTTCCTAACACATGAGATAATTGAGGATCATCATGCATAAAAAAAAGTTCTCAGTTCACATGCATGCATATAGATCGACCAAAGATGGTTCTGGCTAAAACCCTTAAAATTGGATCGCAAAATAATCTTAAAAAAACTGTGACCCAAGGTACACCCAATATTCACCTTAATAATTTTTTTGTAAGTTCAAACTATCTCAGAGAAGTCATACAAAAATTTTCAAGTCATTTTAACCTGCATGGCATAATTTGATAAATGTTTTTCCAAACTTTTCTCCATCGGCCAGAAATGAAATAAGTTAGTTAAGTGATCCTTTCCTTCTCCAAATTTTGTAACATTTTATATTTGGGAGTTATTGTTATTCCTGAACTCTAAAGATGAATTTTGAATTCCCTTTTTGCTAAATCCTAGAGCTGAACAGAAATAAAAATAGAAAGCGGACAAAAAACACCCTCTTACCTCTTGGGCCAGCTCGGCGACCCAATATCCTTTCTTCCCCCCTGGGCAACACCAAGGCCCAGCATTTCCATCAGCTGCATTGCCAGCATCTTCACATGTTTTCTGCCTCCTCTGTAGTGCCCATGCTTTGCCTTCCCCACTTCCTCCTTACTCTGGACCATGGGACCCGCCGGCAGAACCTCCCTGCCATGCGTACGGACGCGCATCCAAGCCCGAGCACTCCATCACCGACGTCACCGGTTCTCTCTCTCTAAGCCTTGTCTTTTCTATTCCGAGGTTGTTTCATTCTTCCTCTTTTCTTCTACCATTTTTTCTCTCCCGTGAGCTCTTCTCCACTCCCCCCAATCCGGCGAGAAGAAGACCACGCCACCCCCAACGAAGCTCTACCGCGGCGTCTCCATGCCCCAACATCAACGGCAAGCATCTCCAGTGGCCCTTCCTCACTATTCTTCTTCCTCCGGTCACCCCAGGTTCCCCAGTACTGATGGTATGTGCTGTGGTCTGGGAGCCGTCGTCGAGCTATTGTCCAAGAAGTTCGGTAGGAGCCATCCTCCTTCCTCCTCCAGCGCTGATGCAAGCCGTCGACTTCTTTTCATCTCCGCATGTTCTCTGGCAAACCGAGACTTCCATTTCCCTCTCGGTAAGCTTCTTCCCCGAGGGCTACCCCCTCTTCCCTGCTCCCTCTTTCCCTAGTTGTATGCATCCTCACCGGCAACGAGGCATCCGCCGGTCTGACCACAGGGTTCGACCGGTTCGGGCAGTCTGACCCGTGAAGCCCCTTTGGTCTGACTAGTGACTGTGGCTGTTAGATGTCAGCTAGGTCCATAGTGTTGGTTGGTTAGGGTCAATTAGTTAAGGTAGTTACCCATTAGTTTGGAGTTAATGCTAATTAATCACCTAATGCTTTAATTGTAGGTGAAACCATTTAGTGTAAGAGAAAAATTAAACAAGTATTTAATATATCTGATTACGACTAACCAGTTGAGTGTAATAATACTCAAAAGGGAAAATTAATACATATATGAGAATGACTATTCGGCCCCATAGCCATATGTACATAAATTCCAATAGAAAGGAATGAAAATCTTTTCTCTATGACAATTGGGATCCACCTCTAATTACCATGAGAAATAAAAATGATAGACACAAAAATATGACACATTGGTCCCACATGTAATAGACTAGGGAATTAATAAAAAGGAAGAAAAGAAGAAGAAGGGAGTACGATAGGTGGGCCCAAGGCCACCTGGGTGAATTAAACTTTTACCAAGCCCAGGTTCACCAATGGCCCCACCAGTCAGCCTCTAGGGTTAGAACTCAACTAGGCATAAATATATCTAATATAGTTTTCTTTATTGAGGAAAAGACAGAAAAATAGGTAAAATAGCTAAAGCTGGTAAAAATTATAGAAAATTCATATCAACTCCAAATGAGTTGATTCTTTTTTGTAAATTCATCTTTTAAAATGTAGGATTTAATTATATTGGTTTTGCTCATGTTACTGTTATGACAACTTTCTAAATTCAAATATGTCACTGAATTCTAGAATTCAAATATGAATATTTAAAAATTCATCCTAGCTACAAATGAACTCTACCTTATATCATTGTGCATATTTTAACGTGTATTTCATCATGGAATAATTTTCATATATATTTATTTTATACAACATTTAATTTTATTAATAAGCTAAATAGCCCTAATAATGACATGTAGCACTAAAAAAATTCATATCTTCAGTTCTACAAGCCCAAATCGAATTATTCCAATTGCGTTAGCTTCATAGTTGCATTTCCTACACTTTAGAGTAACTTTCATTCATAATATCATCCTTGATGTTGCTGGTATTGATTGATTGCTCGTTTTCATCTTTTTCGGCGTTTTGGTTTTTCTGTCGATAGAGCCAGACAACAGAGGTTGAGTTGTGAGTTATTCCCAGCAATTACAACATACCCAATGGCCAGGAAAGCATACTCACTTGTTGAAAATATTCCGGTTCTCTAATGTCATGCTTGGTTGATAGATGACTTTGCTTGTTTTGTGTGCCATATGTTTGGATGCTTGATCATGGTTAATGTTGGAGGTTGATGATCACTAGCATGTGTAGGATTGTTTGATGCTCATAACCAGCAAGTTATGAGGTATGGTATGAGAAACTAGAGGTGGTTGTTGCCACATGAACATGATTTGCTCTACAAGCAACTAGGTGAATTAGTATGTGAGCTATGTGAACTACGTGAACTATGTGGGCTATGTGCAAACTATGTGAACTATGTGAGCTTTGTGCAACTATGTGAACTACGTGAGCTATGTGCAACTATGTGGACTATGTGAACTATGTGGCCAACTATGTGGACGAATCAAATGAGACCTTAGTGAGGGTAATCACCAAGGGTCTGAATTGTTTAAATGAATGAAAATTAAATTGTCAATCAAGTGGATAGCTTGAATTGAATGGAAGTTGCTATGTTATGATAATCTTGATATGATTTGTTTGATTATGGAAATCTTGGTATGGAACATTTGAATGTTCATTTAATTGCTTACGCCATGCTCAAGTTGAGTTAAGGGAAATGATAAATGTTTGTTGTGATGCTTGCCACATGGATTAATTGTGCTTAAGAGTTAAGTGTTAGCTTACTTTACATTGCAAATGCTATGGTAACATGATGTAGATGGCATATGTAGTTTCCTTTACCATGTTAGGATGAAATTCAGATGAATTGTTTGATTGTCATTTATTCTTCCATGTCATGCCTAAGTTAACCTGGAATAAGCATGTTAGCATCTTGTGAGTACAAAAATACTCAGTTGGGAATTCCATTCCTGCAGGTTTTCTAGAGTAGAAGAAGTTTATGATCTATTCATGCTGAAAATGATGTGCAACTTGCTTAGTATACCCGGTCGGAGATCCTGTAGACGTGTATAGCTTTTGGGGGATGGCATGAGTTGCCATCTTAATGTTTTTATAATGTTTCTGCTGCTGTTTTTGAAGTTACCTTTGTCATGAACAACCACTGGGTCGCTTTGGATGTAAACTATATACTGCCCACAGTATGGGATGTGATATATGTGTCATGTACTCCTTTTCTATAGAGTTTTGTTGTGATATACAGGTTTTCCTGATGGCTGCCCATAAACCATGTGTGTATGATTTGAAGTGTATATGTTAGTCGTGAAGAATTAGAGTTGTTCTCTTGGTCGATTATCAAGATGGTATTGGTTGAGTGACCTGCTAGCTGTGATGCGCTCAGGCCGGCTAGGCAAGATGTGGGTGATGGCACGGGTCTTCGGGTGACCACTGACCTTCGGGTCAGGTTAGGGTGAGGGTACCATTGCCGGGCTCTTCCGATATCATTGTGTTGGTCGGACGTGAGAATGGTGCTAAGTCTTCACAGGACTCCGGAATTGCATTTAACTCAGTTTTGCGATGTCGTGTCTTTGCCCAGCTTGGCCAACACTGATTGCATACGCCCGTGTTGCGTATGATATGTTGGCCTAGTGTAAAATCATCCAGCGGTGACAGATACATACGACAAATGTGCATATGGTATGTTGGATGATTTATCGGTATTCAAACCAAGCATCACATATGAGTGGGTTGTGATTCTGGGGCCCCGACAAGCACCAACAAGTTTACACAATGCCAAAAGGTTCAAGATGTCACGAATCTTGTAAGGCACGGCGTAAACATGAAGCCAAACCTTTTGCAAGATATATTTCACATTTTTATCATCATCTAATTCAGTGAAACTTAACACCACCCCATGATCTTGGACATTGATCACCCAAATTCTTACAACTCCCTCAAGCTCAACCACCAACCAAAAGGGAACAATGTAAGAATTATCTTCATGATGTTGAACCTCCCATTCCCAATCATCCGCTGGAACAATTCTTGCTAACTTGACAATCAGTTGAGGGACTAACAGCTTCCCCCAAGATCTTAACCACACAGAACTTAGTTTCCTTTATTACCTAACGAGTATTTTGAGATGGGAAGAAATAGAACCCCAAACCATCCACATCAAAACCACATATAGACACCACCGGCTTGACTTGGTGAAGGAGAGGGTAGGCACACGCCATATGATCACCTTCACAGATGCTGTAGTACAGCCACTTCTTTCCTTTCTTCTTCGCAGCTGGCAAGTCGTCCTCATTTACAGACTACTCTTCCAAATGGGCCCATTGGCTAGCCGCCAAGGAAGGGACCACAATGGCCACCGGCTCCACAACAGCCATAGCAAGACTGCCACTAGATGAAGATGAAGCTCCGCTGGTACTTTTACTTGTGCTAGAGCAACCGATCGCGGTAGGTTGATGTGCAAGTGTCACGTCTTCAAGCGTGCACTCAACAAAGAGTTGAGGCTGAAAATGATAGCCCCTACTGCGACCACTCCCAAGACTGCCATGAGCACCGCAGTCCTGGTTGTTACAAGGGATTTGTCGCGGGGATTTCGCGGCAATATACATTTCTAGTAGGATTTTTGGGGAGCGCGTGAGGAAGATTCAAGCGGGTTCACACAAGAGGTTTTTACCCAGGTTCAGGCCCTCCAATGGCAGAGGTAACACCCTACTCCTGCTGATTGTATTATAAAGCCTTGTGCGAGAAGAAATACAGAAGGTTGAAGATAATGCCTAGCCTCTAATCTCTGGAAAAAAGAATCTGTCCCCTCTGCATGGGGCTCTCGCCTTATATAGGCTGTACATGTGCCGACTCGGTCAGTCGACCGAGCTATAGTAACTGCACGACTTAATTGATACATTTATTCTACGTAACTGACCGAGTAACGCCAGTCTTCATGCTAGCGAAACGTACGCCTTGATGAGGTTGTAACGCCTTCCTTGATGGCACTCGGACGTTGCGTCCGTGTGGGCCTTACTTGGGCCTTCAACCGAGTGGGCCTCCATGGAACTCCTCGAGCCTGTTGGGCCGACTCGCTGTGCTGGGCCTACCCGGATGGGTTCCCCCCGTCAGTAGCCCCCGAGTGCTTCGAGGTCTCGACATGGATGCCGACTGGTGAGCAAGCTGCATATGCCCAAATCGCTGATGGAGAGACCTTGATGGACTCCCGAAATGCCTGAAAAAAGGTTTAAGTTTGTGCTAAGTGCTAGGAACTCGGTGATACCCGCGCTTTCCGGCTGGAGAAGTCGGCTTGCGGCCTTCCGAGAGGCGTATCATGAATTTCGAGTGAATCCGAAATAGCGCCTGGCATGTCCGAGTGGACCGTTGCCACCCTGTGCCTGCAGGGGGGACGCCTTCGATCTTCAGCTTCGAAACCGAGTCCTCGAACTCCGGCATTGAGTCCCGAATCAGTGAACCATTCTGCGCCACTGTGGCGTCTGGCTCTGAATCAGGGACTTTTCTTGCGCCGCTGTGGATGCCGGGTTCGTCCTTAGCTTGGGTGTTGCCGACTGACCTGCGAACCCTTGTTGGGTCGGCCATCGGCACCCTTTCACAGATCTAATCTGCTTCTGAGTGTGGCGGCCGGTGCGCCTCGAAATTGTTTGGTGGAGCCGGTACAACTTGTGACGTGTCCCAGTGAGCCAAGCCGACTTCAAACTGACTCGGCGTCCGAGCGTGATTCGACTTGTTTGAGCCGAACCCGGTCGAGGCCGGCTTGCGTCACGTACATCTGGCTGTACACAACGTCGCTTCAGCATTTCATGCGCGCAGTCGGTTGGACAGAGCGCCTGCAGCGCCGCAGCGCAATGATTTCGCCTCGAGTCCCGTGCGAAGCGTGCCCGAGACATCCGCTGTCGCCGCTGTGATTTCGCGTGACGTCCGATGCGACGGATCGTCATGATTACGCCCCGAATCACGCGGGCGGCGTGCACGGAGTGGTTGCTGACGTAACGTTCGCCGGTCAAGACGCCTGGGACACCGAGCCGTGGCGAAAAAGGCACCCGAATCTCGCGGGTTCGCGCGCGCGGGACGACGGTTGCCGCGGCGGTTTGCCGCCACGTCGGACGCACGATTGCCGACGGTTTGCCTCCCTCGGCTATAAAAGCGGGCGCGGGACGACGACACTTCTCATCTGCCTTCGTCTTCCTTGCGCCCAAGCCTTTTGCCTCCAGAGCTCCGCCACAACGCACTGCTTCCTTTCTTCCCGAGAGAAAACGCGCGCTTCGCCACCGTCCTTCAGCTCTTCGACCATGTCGCGCGCCGACAAAGGCAAGAAGATCGACGCTTCCTCCTCCGCTGCCGCCGCTCATTCTGAGGGGTGGAAAAAGGGCGATTGGATCCCGTCGGTTGTCACCGACCGGATCCTCACGGCTTCGCCGGCGAGGGACTGCTGCCGCCCCGCTCCATCGGCAACTGGAGGGCCCCGTTCCAAGAGGAGAAGCCTGCCCCGCACGCGCATGAACGAGTGATGATCGTCCCGTTCATCGAGCTGGGGCCTCTCGCTGCCCCCACACGACTTCGTGCGCGGCCTCCTCTTCTTCTACGGCCTCCAGCTTCATCATCTGAGCCCCAATGGCATTCTGCACATTGCGTGTTTCATCACGCTGTGCGAATGTTATTTGGGGACTCGGCCTCACTGGGGGTTGTGGAAGAAGATCTTCCTGGTGAAGGCGCAGCCCATCAAAGCCGGCGGCCGATTATCCGTCTGCGGGGGAGCCGGCATCCAAGTCAAGGCCGGCGCTCACTACTTCAAGCTGCAACTTCCGGACACCGTGCGGAAGTGGCAGGACGGGTGGTTCTACTGCCCGGATGAGCGCACGCCGACTGGCCACGAAGGGCTCCCCCCGTACACCGAAGGTCCCCCCGAGTGGCGGAAGCGTTGGAGCGCCAAGCCCTCCAGCGAGGAGATGCCCGAGATCGACCGACTCCTGAGGAGGATTCAGAGACTCCAGGAGAAAGGGCTCACGGGCACCGACCTCATCGCCACCTGGTTGAGTCGTGCATCCAACCGCTTCAAGCCCGGGCGCACCCGATGTGGGAGTACTCGGGCGCACACGACTCGACCATGGGTGTCGGTCAATGGGGCTTCCGGACGACATTTTCATGGAACTCCTGAAGAGCTTGACCAAAGAGCGAACCGGGCTCACCAGGGCGCCACACGTGACTCCCTTTTCTACCGCCAACCCACCGCCGTCTGTAAGTGTTTTACATCCCGAGTCGGGTTCTTGTATGTTGTTGTCTTTCGTTCCTCCTAACTCCCGGGTCTTTTAATGCTGCAGACTTTCCTTAGCTTGAACTCCATGCCGCCACTCCCCGAGCAAAGTTCGGCTCCGGAGGCGTTGGACGACGCGGAGGTCGATGAGGAAGCCCCCGAGGGAGGCGTCCAGGTCGACTCGGACACCGAGTCGGAAGGGGTCCCCCTGACCACCAAACGGAGGCGTGAAGACGACGCCTCCGGGTCTAAGACCCCGCAAATGGAGGCGGAGCCGGCTCAGGCGGAGTCGGCCGCCAAGCGGGCACGAGCCGTACCCGCCGGTCCCGCGGCTCAAGCTCCGGCTCCTGCTGCCAAGCCGACTGCGCCTCGGCAGGCGCCCGCCAGTTCCTCCGGGGGTCCGCCCGCCCCGGGGAAACCGAAGAAGACAATCCCCACAACCACCAGGTACGAGTTTTTTTTGCCTTGCCTCGTACTCCGATCGAAGATGAAGATGCTGAAGTCGATTTGGTTTTTAACGTTGCAGAATCCAGAAGAAGTTCTCTGATAAAGGAGACTCCACAACCGGCACACCCACGGCCCCGGCTCCGGTCCCGCCGCCGGAGTCGGCTTCTCCGACTCCGACTACGGCCATGCCCAGCGCGCAGACGCCAACCGTCCCTGCGTGGCCACGGAGTCGGCCACGGGGGCCGAGTCAATCGAGGCTCCGGCTACAGCCACGCCCATCACGCCGCAGCCTGCAGCACCCGCGCCACAGCCCGCCGCGACCGTGGAGAAGACGCCGGAGTCCGGCGTGGGTGCCGGGTCAACCGAGACTCCGACTGACGACCCGCAGCCTCTGCCAACTCCCTCCAGCGAGGCGACGACGGAGCCGGCAGCTGCGATCGGTGCCGACCCCTCAGAACCGGCAGGAGGAGCCGGAGGTCAGCTCGTCACCGAGTCTTCTCCAGTGGCCGAGCGAAGCTTGGCCTTGGCTCCGGTGCCCGCGACCGGAGAGTCGGCGCCGGGTTCGTCCGGAAGCCTCGTCCCCGCGTTGCTGTTGCCGAGTTGCAACACGGAGGACTTGACGGCAGCGGAAGCAGCCACCGACCGCGTCGCTGCCCTTAGCTCCAAGCTTAGGGAATTTGCCGACGCGGCCAAATCCTTGGCGGACTCGGCCGAGGTTCTTGAGTCTTCCGTCGGGGTAAGTTTTGCATCTGATTTTTGTTTAGTTTAACACTGGGAGCACGATCAGTGCACCCAGTGGGTGTAGCCCCCGAGTCTCTAGCCGACTGGTTGAGTCGGCTGGAGACTTATTAATTCGGGTGATGCTAATAAAACTTCTCCATGTCCAGGCTGCAATCCGACTCGGCGGGAACGGCCCGGCCCTCATGGAGAAGAACGCCTCCCTTGAGAAGGCGTTGGCCGAAGAAAAGGCCAAGAATCGGTGGCTCGAAGAGAAGCTCGCCGCCATCGGGAGTAAGTATCCGAGTCCTCGACCCCTTTGCCTTAAAGTTTTGCTGGTATTGACTTTCTTGAGTCGGCAGACGTCGAAGCCGAAAACGCCCGACTTCGGAAAGAGATGAAGGCGATGATCCCGATGGCCAAAGCTGCAGAAATGCTCGATGCCAAAGTGGCCGAGCTTCACAATGAGCTGCGAGAAGCTCACGCACAAATGAAGACCGCCGCCATGCTGCAGTCGGAGCATGAGAAGCTGGCGGCGCAGTACGAGCAGTCGCAGGCCGCAAACCGCAAACTGCAGGCGGCCATCGACGACTTCGCCAGGAAGTTGACCGAGTCGGAGCAGCGACATGCCGCGGCCATCGTCGACTGGGAGAAGCGCGAGGGAGAACTCATAGGCCATCTCAAGAAGGCTAATGAAACTCTACTCGGTAAGCCCCCGAGTCCTGTATTTCCCTCTTTTTGCACGCTTCCTTGTTCATTTCCTTGCAATAATTCGCACCCAGACGCTTGCCCAGAACTGGAGGAGCAGGCAAGGCGGGCGACGCTCCGACTTCGCGCACTTTCCGACCCGGCGAGGTTAGCTCTTGACGCCTTCTGGACACCCGAGCAGATGTCCAGCTGCGTCGTGACTGTGGAGGACCGACTCCTCCAAGTCAAGAGCTTGGTGCAAAACATGAAGTCGGCCGCCCAAAGCCTCTGCGCCAAGCTATGGCCCGGAGAAGAGCCGGGCTCCAGCATCTTCGCCCTCGCCGACAAGCTGTCGCAAGGCTCGGCGGAGGTGGAGAAGTGGAAGGAGTCGGCAGCCCGCTCGGGAGCCGGCATGGCGCTGGCGATGGTGTTGGCGCACCATCCCGATGCGGACGTCGACAGCATCTCCGCTGGAGCACCACTCGACGCAGAGGGACAGTCGGTCAACCCTTTGGAGCTCCTTCCCCGGGTCCGCGCCGCCGCCAGCCGGATCATCGACTTTACCGACCTGGAGGAGCGCGTAGAAGCAACTCCGGAAGAGTAGAAAAATTATCATGTAATATCTCTCGGTATGCCGAGTAGAAAAATGTAAAAACTGTTTTGCTTTGAATGGAAATGCTTTCAAGTTATTTTGATTTTTTACAAGTTATTTGGTTCGTCCGAATTTGTTTTTTCCGCCGAGTCGAATCCTTTCGCGTGCAGGCCGACCTTTAGCTTTTGCTCTTGCCAACCGGACAGCCGGGTTGCGACTGTAGTTGGGGACGAAGAGTGGGCCTTAGGTACCGTACACGTTTACTTGGACGCTCGTGTAGAAACAAAGTTAGGAGACCCGAAATAACTTGTACCGAGTGATAAATCACCCAGTGGGTTGAGGTAGCTTCCGGGGGTTGCCCGAAGTTAAGCCACTCGGTTTTTTAAACGTAGCCCCCGGGGATGCCCAAGGGAACGTAATTGAGATATGAAAATTAAAGAAACAAAGTGCTTCCCGAGTGCCGCTCGAGGGAAACAAATGTTTATTTATATCGAAACAATGAACCGTTGGAAGTACAAAGTTTAAGTGAAAAAGGGACGCAGCTGAGCAATATTCCAAGTCCTTTCGGTGACTGCGCCGGTTGCCGGGTCCTCCAGTCGGTACGCGCCGTTGTGCAGCACCTGGTTGACGATGAACGGGCCTTCCCAAGGCGGAGATAACTTGTGCATGCCCGCCTTGTCTTGGATTAGCCGGAGGACCAAGTCTCCTTTGTTAAAGACTCGGCCCCGAACTTGCCGACTGTGGTAGCGGCGCAAGTTCTGTTGATAGATGGCCGAGCGTGAAAGGGCGAGTTCCCGTGCTTCCTCCAAGAGATCAAGATCGTCCTGTCGCGCCGACTCGGCATCCTTTTCCACGTATGCCGTGACTCGCGGGGAGTCGTGGAGGATGTCACTCGGCAGGACGGCTTCGGCTCCGTAAACCATGAAGAAAGGCGTGTAGCCAGTCGACCGGTTTGGAGTTGTCCTTAAACTCCAGAGGACAGACGGAAGTTCGTCGATCCAGCAGCCGGCGGCCCGTTGCAACGGGACTAACAGCCGGGGCTTAATGCCTTGGAGAATAAGAGCATTGGAACGCTCGACTTGGCCGTTGGACTGTGGATGAGCCACGGAGGCAAAGTCGATTCGGATTCCATGATCTCGGCAAAATTGGCGGAAGACTTCGGCAGTGAAGTTCTTGCCATTGTCGGTGATGATGCTGTGAGGGATACCGAATCGGAAGATGACTCCCTTCATGAAGTTGACGGCAGTCGGACCATCAAGTTTCATGATTGGCTTGGCTTCGATCCACTTTGTGAATTTGTCCACCGCCACAAGGAGATGCGTGAAACCTCCTCGTGCTGTTTTGAGCGGACCCACCATGTCGAGTCCCCACACGGCAAAGGGCCATGTGATTGGGATGGTCTTGAGCGCGGTAGCCGGCATGTGTGATTGACGGGCGTACCTCTGACACCCTTCACAGGTTCGAACGAGTTCTTCTGCATCGGCATGGGCAGTGAGCCAGAAGAAACCGTGACGAAAGGCTTTGGCGACTAAGGCCCGCGACGAAGCGTGGTGGCCGCAAAGTCCCGAGTGGATTTCTTCGAGCAACATTCGGCCTTCTTCCGGCGAGATGCAACGCTGGAAGATTCCTGTGGTGCTGCGCTTGTAGAGCTCACCGTTAATAATGGTGTAAGCTCGAGCGCGGCACACAACGCGGCGCGCTTCAGTCGGATCCTCAGGTAGCTCCTTGCGCAAAAGGTAAGCAAGGAACGGCTGAGTCCAGAGGGGAACAACCGCCAAGACAGCTTCCGGGTCTGGGTGTGGCGACCCGACTTCAGATGATTCGGTTGCCGACTCCAGTTTGACGGATGGCTGGTAAAGTTGTTGAAGGAACACTCCAGGTGGCACTTTCTCTCGAGCAGAGCCAATCCTGGCAAGGGAGTCGGCTGCCTCATTATCAGCCCGACGAACGTGATGAAGTTCGAGGCCATCGAAGTGTCCTTCCAACCGACGCACAGCAGCACAATATGCCGCCATGGTGGGGTCCTTGGCGTCCCACGTCTTCATTACTTGCTGCACCACCAGATCCGAGTCGCCGCGGCAAAGGAGCCGGCGAATGCCGAGTGAGACTGCAATGCGTAAGCCATGCAGTAGCGCCTCGTATTCCGCCACATTGTTGGAGGCGGCGAAGTGGATTTGCAGCACGTAATTCAGCTTGTCGCCTTTGGGGGAGATGAGTACGACTCCAGCCCCCGTGCCTGCGAGCATCTTCGAACCGTCGAAGTACATGACCCAGTGCTCCAAGTGCACTTGAGTCGGAGGGGACTGGCTTTCGGTCCACTCGACGATGAAGTCCGCTAGAGCCTGAGACTTGATAGCCTTGCGGGGCTCGTAGCTGATGTCATGAGGCATGAGCTCTATCGCCCACTTAGCAACTCGGCCCGTGGCGTCCCGATTGTTGATGATGTCGGACAAAGGGGCGTGGCTAACCACGGTAACCGAGTGGGCTTGGAAGTAATGTACCAGCTTCGAGTCGCCAGGAACACGCCATAGACGAGTTTCTGGTAGTGCGGATAGCGCTGCTTCGACTCGGAGAGGACCTCACTGACGTAATAGACAGGTCGCTGCACCTTCTGTACTCGGCCTTCTTCAGCACGCTCCACCACTAGAACAACGCTGACCACGTGATTAGTGGCCGCGATGTACAGCAGCATGGGCTCTCCTTCCATTGGTGCAGCAAGAATTGGAGGTGTTGACAGAAGGCGCTTGAGATCTTCGAAGGCTTTTTGAGCCTCGTCCGTCCACTCGAAGGAGTCGGATTTCTTGAGGAGTCGGTAAAAAGGCAAAGCCTTCTCACCGAGTCGGGCAATAAACCGACTTAAAGCGGCTACGCACCCGGTTAGGCACTGAACAGCCTTCAAATCCTTCGGCTTGCCCATCTTGATGATGGCATCAAGCTTGTCCGGGTTCGCTTCGATTCCTCGCTCGGAAACGATGAAGCCGAGTAGCTTGCCGGCAGGAACTCCGAAGACGCACTTCTCCGGGTTGAGCTTCATGTCGAACCTCCTGAGATTGGCGAAAGTTTTCGGCCAAATCAGTCAAGAGGTCCGATGTCTTCTTTGTCTTCACCACAATGTCGTCAACGTAAGCCTGGACATTTCTGCCTATCTGGTCGTGCAAACATTTTTGCATACAACGCTGATATGTTGCGCCAGCATTTTTCAAACCAAAAGGCATGGTGATATAACAAAAAGCCCCAAACGGGGTAATGAAAGAAGTCTTTATTTGATCTGATTCTTTCATTTTGATCTGGTGGTAGCCTGAATAAGCATCCAGAAAACATAAACGTTCGCAACCGGCCGTGGAATCGACAACTTGATCAACACGGGGTAAAGCGAACGGGTCCTTGGGGCATGCTTTGTTTAGGGACGTATAGTCCACACACATGCGCCAAGTTTTGTTCTTCTTAAGAACCAGAACCAGGTTTGCCAACCAGTCCGGGTGAAGAACTTCCTTGATGAACCCGGCTGCGAGGAGTCGGGCGATTTCCTCTCCGATAGCTTTGCGCCGGTCTTCAGCGAAGCGGCGGAGAGACTGCTTGACTGGCTTCGCGTCCTTGGCGACGTTGAGGGAGTGCTCGGCGAACTTCCTTGGGACACCCGGCATGTCGGCTGGCTTCCATGCGAAGATGTTCCAATTCTCACGAAGGAAGTCGACGAGCGCGCCTTCCTATTTGGCCTCAAGGTCAGTCCCGATCTGGACCGTCTTAGACGAGTCCTCTGGGTGGACCTGGACACGTTTAGTGTCCTTGGCCGACTGGAAGGTGGACTCGGTTGCCGCCTTCTTGCAGGGTGGAGCTTGGTCTGGATCAACAGACCCTTGGATGCTTTCCAGCTCCTGAGCCGCAATCAAAGATTCGGCTATATCCGCACTGGCAAGGTCGCACTCGTTGGAGCGCTCAAAGTCGCCAGCGATGGTGATGACGCCCTTTGGACCCGGCATCTTCAGCTTGAGGTACGTGTAGCACGGCCTAGCCATGAATTTGGCATAGGCCGGACGGCCAAAGATCGCATGGTAGGCGCTCTTGAAGCCGACTACCTCAAAGGTCAAGGTCTCGACCCGGAAGTTGTTCGGTTCACCGAACACAACTTCTAGGGAGATTTGACCCAAAGGCTTAGCGCACTTCCCAGGCACTATTCCGTGGAAGGAAGTGCTACTGGGACGAAGCTGGGTCTCCGGGACCTGCATCTTCTTCAGAGTATCCATGAAGATTATGTTGATGCTGGAGCCACCATCCATCAGGACCTTGCGGAGTTTGAATCCGCCGACTTGCGGATCCACCACCAAGGGGTGCTTGCCTGGGTGTGGGACTCGGTCTGGGTGGTCGAGTCGGCTGAATCCGACTGGCACCTCGGACCAGTCCAACCATTGAGGGACCGCCGGCGCCGTCGCGTTTACTTCGCGACAGCGCAGCTTCCGACCCCTTTTGGAGTCGGATCCTTGGAATATCATGAGTACACCCCTTTGAGGGGGGTACTGCGCAGCGCCGCCACCTGCAGCGGAACCTCCTTCTCCGCCGGCGTCAGGCTCGGGCTGCTTTTCTTCCCGAAGGCGCTGCAGGAAGCTGCACTTCCGGGTTGAATGTCCCGCCTGATAGTTGGCGGTGCTGTGAAAAGAGCAGGGCCTATCGAGGATTTCCTCGAAGGTGAGCTTCGGCGCCTTGCGCTGCTGCCAAGGGCGCTCTTTCTTCTGGCCGCCGTCGCCACGCTGGGGGCCACGCTCAGCGGCCGCAACTAGGTCAGCTCCGCTGACCCCATCTCTGCCACCAGCCTTCCGCTTCGGGGGGCGATTGTCCACACGTTTCCGACCTGAATCGGTGGGGACTTTACGGCTTGAGGACTCGGCTTTTGCCTTGCCTTTGTCCTCGTACCGCATGGCTTCCTCACCCGTCGCGTACTTGCTGGCGACTTCCATGAGTCGGCCCATGGTCTGGATGTTAGACCGGGCCAACTTGTGCTTTAGGAGCTCATATTTGACTCCTTGGGAAAAGGCCTGGATGGCCTGTGTCTCGGTGACGTCTTCGATGGAGTTGCGCAGCCGAGTCCAGCGCTGGATGTAGTCGCGGACCGACTCCCCCTTCTCTTGGACGCAAAGCCACAGGTTTTGCGCGTTCCCGGGGCGCTTGTACGTGCCCTCAAAGTTTTTGACGAAAGGCCTCTTGGAGGTCCCTTCAGTCATAGATGCTGTCTTCGGGCAAGCTGTTAAGCCATGCCCGAGCCGACCCTTCAAGCATCAAGGGGTAGGCTTCGGAGGGCGACACGCTCGTTGCCTCCTCCAATATTGCACGCGACTAAGTAGTCGGCAAGCCAAGTTTACGGCTTGGCCGTGCCATCATACTTGTCGACGCCGCTGGCGATCCGGAACCGGTCCGGAAACGGCTCGGACCGAATCTGCCTGCTAAAACACAGCGGACCGGTAGAGGCGGAGCCACCCGGCTGGTTGACTTCGTCGCCACGACATTCAGCCCCGCAACCGGGCCGCCCGTCGTCCCTCGATGTCATCACGAGCGTCACGGGCATCGTTTGCCCGGGCTCGGAGGGAGCCGGCCTGACGTCGCTCCGCCTGGAGTCAGTTGATCTCCTGGCGAGCATCAGGACGCCGATTCGTGGATCGACTTGGCTGTGACGAACCCACAGTGATGGGGTGACTCGGAGCCGCTGAAGGCCGGCTCCACGTGGCTCCGGAGGCCAGTCGGTTACTGACCGACCCAGCCTCGTTCTGCTGCTCCACCGCCGTCTTCATCAAGGTGACGACTCGGCGGTGGATTTCTGCCGCGGGACCATCCACCGGGGGCGGCAGTGAGTCGGCCAAAGCGGCAGCCGCGAAGAGATTTTGGGCCGGTGTTTGATAGACAGGGACATCGTCCTGCTCTCGCCCAAAGAGAGGGGTCCGAACGCCTCGATTCCTCCAGGGCGGTTGAAGAAGCACGCCGGTTCGCGCGTCCGCGTGAACCGTGGGGCTCATCTTGTTGCCGTTCTCGCTGCTCGAGAGCTGCTCTCTCCTGATCGAGACGCTCTTGCTCAGCAAGGATGGCTCGCCGAGATGCCTCTAAGGCCCTCTCGGCTTCTGATTGCCCATCGATGGGCGTGAGCAGATGTTCATTCGCCGCCCTGGCCGCCACGGCTGTCGTGCCCGCGTCATTCATCGTGCCGGGCCCGACAACATATACCTCAGCCGAGGCGGTTTAGCTGTGCGAACTCTCGTCCCCATCGGATTCGGAATCCAAGACGGGGAGGAGAGATTCGGCGCCCACCATGGCGACGAACTGGGAACGCCTCACACCTTTGCCTGGTGCGGAAGGAGATCCGAGCTGGTACTCAGTTCCGATTCCACCGTGGAGCGGGGAAGCGGGTCCTGGAGGTTCAGTTGGCCGAAGGTGTCGGCCACAAAACGAAGGCTTCCGAAGAGGAACTCCGTGCCTTCGGGGTGCGCGGCGAACGGCGCGTCGCCGGCCATCAGCTTGCTACCGTTTGCTGGAGAGGATCCCGCCTGGATCATAGCTCCAATACGCGCCGCCCCCTACCTGGCGCGCCAACTGTCGCGGGGATTTCGCGGCAATATACATTTCTAGTAGGATTTTTGGGGAGCGCGTGAGGAAGATTCAAGCGGGTTCACACAAGAGGTTTTTACCCAGGTTCAGGCCCTCCAACGGTGGAGGTAACACCCTACTCCTGCTGATTGTATTATAAGCCTTGTGCGAGAAGAAATACAGAAGGTTGAAGATAATGCCTAGCCTCTAATCTCTGAAAAAAAGAATCCGTCCCCTCTGCATGGGGCTCTCGCCTTATATAGGCTGTACATGTGCCGACTCGGTCAGTCGACCGAGCTATAGTAACTGCACGACTTAATTGATACATTCATTCTACGTAACCGACCGAGTAACGCCAGTCTTCATGCTAGCGAAACGTACGCCTTGATGAGGTTGTAACGCCTTCCTTGATGGCACTCGGATGTTGCATCCGTGTGGGCCTTACTTGGGCCTTCAACCGAGTGGGCCTCCATGGAACTCCTCGAGCCTGTTGGGCCGACTCGCTGTGCTGGGCCTACCCGGATGGGTTCCCCCCGTCAGGATCCCTTGCTGGCATTCCTTGCCATGATTTCCTCCGACGTAATGCTAAACAACATGTCCTCCGCCACTACCATCTGTATAGCCGCCACCACTGGTTCCATGAGAGCCTCCCCCGCCACCATGCCCACTCACGCCGCCAACTTGTCCGCCTTGGCCAGCACTTCCACCATCACCACCGTGGCTCCTTGAGTTACCGTGGAGATCCATGACTGGAGGCGACCCATGATGTCGGCAGAGTTACGGTGGTTGAGGCCCTTCCCTAGCCATCTATGACGCCAAAGATGGGCGAAAAGACATCACAGAGAGAGACCACACATCTTTAGGATTTGCACAGGTGGCAAAGAGGAGTTGGTAGGGTCTGGCGGTGCCAGTGAGGGCCTCGGGCCCGTGCCTAACAAGCCTTGGGCCTCCTGCTGAAAGGGAGAAGGCCTGGAGCACGGTTCGGGGTCTAAAGATTTGCTCGTGCCGCCGCAAATGCCGCATCGAGCTACATAGCCAGTGAGACCCTCTATCGGAGGCAAGGGACCCTGCCATGGCCATATTGCCGAGCGCGACTATTGTGTAGGTGGGCTAACACGAGCAAGAGGCCGCTCAGCACCGCCAGCTGATGCTGCTTTCGCCCTAGTGCACCGAGGAATCACTGTCGTCCAGCCATCGGTGGACACATCGAGACGTGCATGCAAATACCACTACTATAGAAAGGGCCATCGTAGGCGGTTCAAAACAAGCATCCCATACGGTTAGCCCAACCGTTTGTGAGGCACACGACCATGTTCTAGCACAGTGCCCTATGGAACCCGTTATAACAACCACACTTCGAGACCTTGTAAACTCGGCCATAAATAAACACCATGAGCTAATCGACACCCGGGGATGAAGAAATGACAAGCAACTCGATCCAGAGAACTCTCACAAGCGACCCCACCATGAGAAAAGACAATCCTTCAAATTCACCAACTATCCATACAAACAGAATGCACCACCAGCACCCCAACTCAATAACTGGAATGACCAAGGTTTCCGGAAGAACAAGATCCACCCTAATTTATTCGCCGCCCCTAGCGGAGACCACAGGAATCGTACCTGCTACTCTTGTGGGAGACTCGGACACTTCGCCTATCGATACCCTAGTAAGTCCCGGAACTCCTACTCTCAAGGCGCACCTGATGCGAGTCAACACCAAGGATACACCGCCCCGACCCGAAGTTATGAGACAAGAAGCACCCAGAACTCCAACAAGAGACACGTGAACCACATCGACGCTAAGGAAGAACACGAAGCCCCAGACACCGTAAGGGGTACAGCCGAACATCGCATTTTGGAGCATCGCGTCATCTCAAGAGAATTGTCAATAGAAGCTGGATTGAGGTATAAGTTCTGATATCAAGGCAATAGCATATTTTTTTAAGGGGGGTAGAATCTCTATCAATCGAACCCCGGCAAGACCCCAAGTAGTCAGATACCATCCCAGCAAGCAAGATCTCATCGCCGACGACACCTCGGAAATAAGAAGACCTTTGGGATCAAAGCCTTCTTACCTACTCCAATCTACCTGAATCTCGGGGATGAGATTCTTCTTAAGGGGGGTAGGTTTGTCACATCCCGGTTTTCTAAAACCTGAAAATTAGGGCTTACAAAAACTTTTTGCGCTGAATAAGAAGGATCAACTACGCTTTTGCCAAAATGTTCTTATACCAAACCTTAGCATGACCACACATACGCGTATACGCCACGAGTGATCATGCTCATGTTTTCGCATTTGGATTTCCTCGGTGACCTTGGAGCATGGCATTTTTAGAAAGTATGTGCATCTAAATCTGAATCAGTACCCGACATAAACCCATACACCGTATACACATATACGTTAACCCCAGAATCCTCTTTCTCGACAAATCAACAAAACCTACCAGTAAGGTCCAATCTCCGGTTAAACGATCAACATGTCCTGACCCCTCCTTATTCCCGACACAACATGTATATACCACTTTACCTTAGACCCTACCTCGGTATATACACCATATACGCAAACCCCAAATGATACCCCTTTCGACGAAGCGACACACCCATAATAGCACAATCTGACTCCAGAACTCCAAACAATGTGTCATGGGCCCTGTATATGCTAACACGCCATGCACGCACCATATACGGGAATAAACCCTAACGCGAGAACACACCCTAACTCAACATATACACCGTACACGTCGATATATCCACGGCACCCTGCAACCGAGTAGTCCCAGGCCAAGGCAGGAGAGTTTCCGAGAGTTTCCATACCCTCACGTCACCTTGCCGCACCCCGAAACCCTAGTTCCAAACCCAATACCTTTCTTCCTATTTAAATCCAATTCCTTCCAAAACCCCAATCGCGAGATCTACCACTCCTCGGCCTTTCCAAAAATTCTGGGAAAATTCGTGAGACAACATAATAATATTCACAACTCAAACACGACATAAAATAAAGATGCTCAGTTCAAAAATATTTACAAATTGAAATAATTAACCTTAGGGCAAAAAGGAGCATTGTACTACAACCTATAGAATTAAATTTCCAAAAATTCTAATAAATTTCCACAATGATCCTCGAATAGCTCGAAGTACAAATATGCAAAATCATGGGCATGCTCAATTCAGAAATTCCGAGGAACCACCATCGAACACCTTTACTCCAGTTCCTCTTTCACATGAAATCACAACCAAATGACCATGGAAAAGTCCATAAAAATTCCTGAGACCTTTACTCCCTACCAAGCACATGTGCACGTCCTCATCTACTGCAGTAGGGATTCCCTCCTTCCCTGTCACACCCCAATTTTTCAAAACCCGAAAATTAGGGCTTTCAAAAACTTTTTGTTAATAACGCTAACGGATATATACTTGATTAAAAACTTTAACTCAAATCATGCTAAACCCTAAGGCAAAGCAAACCAAAACCTTCCGCCTTTGATCCTCTTCCTTTTTCCTAGCCGGTATAACCTGGACCACAACTACAGCTAGGTACCCACACGACACCCTTGTGAAATTTGAGCGTATACATGTCCTGAATTTTTTCTGAACAACATGACCTTCTGCCACCTACCTCTCCAGGTCATATCATGAGTATGTGCATATATATAACGCTTTTATATATGCACATGCACCCTAAAACCCTAACCCCCTTCTCCCCGAACGACGAATCCAAAGCCCTAGTGTCACACCCTGATTTGTGAAAATTGACATGCCAACATGAACCCACATGTGTCAAGAACATTTAAAGCTTTACATGCATTCATTAAACCCAACCCCGCCACACACGCGCAGCCCCGGACTAAGGCCTAACACGAAAAGACACTAACCCAATAACCACACCGTATACGCCGATACGCTTACGGCACTGTCACACCCTGACTTTCCTAAACTTGCATACCAACAAAACACCGCATGCGGTTAGGACATTTCCAATATACATGGACTCAATACACCGGAACCCACACACATGCAACATATACGTGCGTAAAACCCTAACCCAACACACGCGCCACCGCGTCGACGGCACCTTTCAACCAAGTGGTCCAAAGACAAGATAAAGGAATTATCTCGAGTTTCCATGACCCCTCCCCACCTTGCCACGCTCCGGAACCCTAATTCCAGGCTACGATCCTTTTCTCCTTATTTAAATTCAATTCCTTCTGAAACCCTAAACGCGAGATCTAGCATCCCTCGGCCCTTCCAAAAATCCCGATAATATTCGTGGGATAACATAATATTAGTTTCAACTCGAATATGAAATAAAATAAAGACACCCAGTTCAAAAATATTATCTACAGAATTAAATAAACCTTGAGGTAGGAGCAAGCTTTGCACTACAACCTATAAAAATAAGCTTCCAAAAATTCTAATAAATTTTCACAGTGATCTCTACATTCCTAGGAGTAGGAATATGTAAAAACATAGACATGTCCAGTTCAGAAATTCTGAGAGAACACTATCGAACACCTGGGCTGAATTAACTCTACCGCATAAAATGACAAGCATACGCCAGGGGCAAGGCACCAAAACAAGCTACAGAACTCCTTTCCTGTACCCCAACACGTCTAGCACCACAACCTCCTCTACATCCCATGATTTCCAGTAGAATCCCAGGTCATGCCATACACTTGCATCCAAGGATTGCACTGTACAAAGTACCAGACGAAGCTGAACACTCCTGGAGCACCTAGACACGTAGCCATGAGGTCCATGACACTTCAGGCTCACCCACGTGTGCTGGAGCAAGCCGGGACACGCCAATGCCGCTCGGGTACGCGGCGGCCGGCCGCGCTCTGGTCATGTCACCGTGCACACCCGTGGGTCAATGCTGTGCCGCCCGTCGCCTGGAACTCCGGCCGATGAGCCACCTCATGCCCTGGCCTCTCCACAGCTTATGTCCAGCTCAACGCTCCTTACTGCACCTCGGGGGGCGCCCATGCCACGCGCACTGACCAACGTCGCGCCGACCGCCGCTGGCATCAACGCGCCGCACGCCCGGATTCCCTCCGGCCTGCTCCTTCCCCCCTTGAGCTATCATCTCCATGCCTCTGTAGCCTCGGACTCGCCCCAAATGCCCGGCCGCGTCCCGTCATCGAAGAACCGCGGCCACAGCTGGACCAGCTCGTCGCTCCCCTATTTAAAGAGCTGGCCGAGCCCCTCATCTCCACCAAAGTCCACAGCTCCCCTGCCCTGAGATCTGCCTGACGCCGAGCTTGCCTTCCCGCTCATAGCCTTCTCAATTTTTCCTCGAAAATGGACTCCCTACGTTCCCCTGATCCTTGCCGTGCCTTTGATTTCTGCTAGCAGGGCTCGACGGCGACGAATCCATTCTCACCATCGCCGCCAGCCACCCTTCCCTATTCTGAAACCGCGCTGCCGCCCCACTTGATGAAGCTGCCAGCCCTCCCCTCAACGACTTCGCCACTGGCTGTTCTGCCTCTACCGTTGGGATCCGCCTCGTCCTCCCGCCGCCGCAGCCGGTAGGTGCCCTGCCGAGCCGCCCGAGTGCCGTTCCTCCTTCCTCAAGCCGCCTAACCCGCCCATGCAGCGTTTGCGACTAGCCCCGGCGACAAAGCGCAGCCACGGTGAGTGATGACGCCGGTCTACTTTTTTCCCCCACCTGCTCTCAAATCCACCGAGTTCTCCTCTCACCGACCCAACCGCCACTCATCTCCGACACCGAACCCCGAGCCGCCGCAGCTTACGCTACCTAGAGCACCGCCTCTCCAGTACCGAGCAGCTCCACTGCGGCCGAGACTCGTTGCCGCCAAGAACTACCACCAAACGCCACACCTGCCCGCGTGCCGAGACTCTCCTCGGTTGCTCCACCTCACCGGCCAGTGTTTACCAGCGCCGCCACAAGCTGCTAGTAAGTAATGCCAACACCGTTGACTGCCGGCCTCTCCTTCGTCCTTCCCAAGGGTTAATTCACTAATGCACTAGACTTGGGCGCTAAGTAAGATACTTAACTATAAAGGGGAAACTGACAGCCTTGGCCAGGTTAAGTGAGCAACGGTTTTCCCCAATTACGTTGTCCAGAGAAAACGTATTCTCGGTTCTCCTGCTCTTTTCTTGTTTTCCTCCACTGAAAACATATTTCGTTTATGCACTTTCAAACATCATCCCTGAAGCCAAAATTGTTTAAACAGCAAGCAACCCCGGTATAGCTAAATCTCGGATGACTGTTTCTCCAAATTATAACCATCCAATCGAGTTACTCTTCCTCCTAAAATACTAATTCCATAAGCTTCCCACTAAGGCCATTTTTGAGATCCTATTTTTAGAATCATTTGAAAAATGAGATTTGAAAATAGTTCAACCTAGACAATCATACATACATCTTTGTAGATATGGCCCCCCTAAAAATTTTCCCTTCCCCTATTATCATGAGAGTAATAATAATAATAATAATAATAATGAGAACCTGGACGTCGGGACTAATTTTTACAAAGTCGGAAGACATTAGAATGGCAGAACTGAAATTGATTCTAGCTTAAACATATTGTGCCATTTCAATGTAATCCCCTATGTCATTAACTATCCCTAAATCATGGGAAAATCCCTAGGTATCTTGTTGGCCTCAATAAAGTAGTAGGGAAGATCTCCTGTTGTTGAGAGCGCTAGGGAGGTGAAGACTCCATCAACTCCCAACACGTTGAAGCAAGTGTCCTATTTCACATTCATTGAAACCCTAAACTACACATCCCAATGTTCGACACACCCTCTGAAACCCTAACGCGTCAGAAGTCTAAAGTGGATACCCTTGCCTGAGTAACCTAAAGCAACCGCCTCTACATTCTAAGCTCCATGAAATCACAATAGCTAATCCAACGCGTTGTGGTTGCACGAGTTGATTATTCTGGTTCTGCATTCGATGTTCTTGGTTCTTCCTCGCAACGTTGATTTATTCGCCATCCTTTTGACGTGTAGATACCGACGTTAGGAGATACCGCGTGAAGGATTTTGGACAATTACCGAATCGGGTCCAAGACCGAGCCCCGGCCAATACTGCTAGGCAAGCTTTCCCGCCTTGAACATGTTGAATCCCATACTTGCAAAACTTAATTATCATGTTTGCGAACCTTGCATGCTATGTTAGTATTAACGTTATTTTATGCTAGAATAGATATGCCTGGTAGATGCATGTGACATAAGTCTGGAATCCGACCCTTGTAACCCTAGGCATATTTAGTCGGTTGTTAATCGACCGATAAATTAGTAGGGATATAGGCATTAGCCGTGCTTAGTCCTGCTGTAGTTAAAACTAAGTTTTACCGGTTACGATGGGTATGGGATCAAAACCCTCGGTTTGTTATACATTCCAAGGAATCTTATAAAAGGAAATGATTGTCAACATCCCGAATGAAATGATGGAGGATTTTGATTCGGGCAAGAACATTAAGGGGTGTTGAAGGATGGTAGAGTAGCTGGTTGCTACTTGAGGTGGTAAGCATGGAATGGTAGGGTAGCCGGTAGCTACCTGAGGTGAAGGGTTGAAACTGGAGTCTTGCTCGAATCAATTAAGGACCAAACCTAAGTGCCGCTAAATCAGTTCCACACCGTATGTCCACATGTCCTTTATGGGAAGGACTTGATTCGGTACCCTGTCTAATGCTAGAGCTCGGAACCGCGGGAAGTTAGGGTGATGTGCTAGGTTGGATTTGGGATCCCTAGAGGACCTTCACAGAACTGCGTGGAGATAAAGCTCTCAGTGAGTTCCACGTGGTACGTGTACATAGGTTCGACACAAAGGTGGAGAGTTCCATTTTGTCATCTGGGATGCAAAAGTTGGGTTACCCACCTAGTGGGTCTGGCTCTAGTGTGAACACGGGCGAAGGGTCTCGTTGTAATAACCCTGTCGGCACTCCTTGTGAAGAGTGCTCATTTGGCCATGGCGACAAGGGTGACTTACATCTTGTGGATAAAACCGTACAACCTCTACAGAGTGTTAAAAACTATTCGAATAGTCGCGTCCTCAGTCATGGACATGAACTGACAAGGCCACACACTGGTTAGACTAAGATTTGTTTGTGAAAGCTTGGGAAAGGGATTAAGGACATGGGCATGACGTGTCCACAGAGTGCAATTTACGCTACACGGCTGGTAGCAAGGAATTGCAGGAGGAGGATGCTAGCCGTACTATCCGGGATAGTACGGGCTAGGCATTGAGTTAAGCGGAGGCTAGCCGAGCTATCAAGGATAGCACGGGCTGAGCTCTGTGTTGAGGAGGCCAGCTGTACTATCTGGGATAGTACGAGCTGAGCAATGAAATGAGGACATGGGCATACTGCCCGGGGTAGTATGGACTGGGTCCTCACAAGTGATAAAAAGGAGGTAGCCGGGTCTACCTCAATAGAAGTTTTGTTGCTTTGAATTGCTCGGATTTACAAAACTTCTTTGGAATCTACTATTCTCGTATTTAAATTGAAAACTTATATTTCCGCACAACAAGCAACTTAGAATAGAGCTATTCCTTGAATTACACCTTGCATGAAATATTGCTCTATAATCCTCCTGTGGGAATAGCTTGCGAGTACATTCAACGTACTCACCTGGCTTTGTTGATTTGGCCAGACAAAGAAGACATCAACTCCGAAGACACGGTTATGAACGCGAAAGCTAGGGTGTAACCCCAGTCAGTTGCCTGTTGGGTATGGCATATTGATGGGCTACCTCATCGTTTAATTTCCGCTACAAGTTTATAGCCGTGGGGCTACAGGTATCAGACATTCGACCTTGACGGTCTATTTACTTAAATTCGTATGTATGTCAATGTTATACAGGTTAACTTGTGTGTACCGGCTACTGATCCAGGGACCGGTACAGTAATCACAAGGGAGTATCCGGCCTTAAAACCGGGTACGCCTCATTCCCGAAACTCTTCAAACCTAATCGATGCCAATACTGCATTCAAGTGCTACATGTGAGATCTATTCCTTTTCGGTGCCTAACACCACTGCACCCTTTGAACACCTCATCTTACATCCTTGGGACATGGAGATACGTGATAGGACACATTAGGGCAGCTGGTGGCGCCTCGTGCCGCTCTGGACGCGCACTGGGGTGGCACAACACGCGCCCCGACCCTGCCACAGCGCGCCCTAGAAGCCCCAACCGCGCCGCTCATCGTCTGGAGCCCCACGGCCTCACCCCGACGCTGTGCCAGCCACTAAAGGAGTCAAGTCACCGGTGCCACTCATGGACACGCATAGTTGTGCTCTGGCCTTGCACAGCACCATCCAGCAGTAGCAAGCTCGTCACGCTGAGCGATGGATCGACGCGTCGCCCGCCGATTGCAGTACGACCCCACGCGCCACGAGCTCACCCTTGTCCCCCTCCATCGTCGCGCGGCATTAACTCATCCAGGAGCCGTCCCATCCCGAGCCCAAGCAAGCTCCAGCGGCGGCGTCATCCTGTACCTCCGGTTCCCGCTATAAAGGGGGTACCCGAGCACCCAGTCTCTGCACCCAGCCCTTTTCCCCTCCTCGGAGCTCAGCGCCTTAACTATTCCCTGGCGGCCTCTCTCTCCCCGCCATCGAGCACAAACCACCGCTCTGGACTTGAGCTGCTCCAACAATACCGAGCTCCAAAAGCAAATCCCACCGCATCTACGCACTCCCCTCCCTCTCCTCTTCGGTTTCCCTCTGCCAATCCCAGCTAAGGCCGCCTGGAACACCTAGTTCTCGGCCGGAGCCACCCACCACCTTTCTCCTCCCCGTCGGGTAGCAAAGGTCGGCCGCTCCACTCGGGAGGTAAGAGGACCGCTGGTAATAAGGCTAGAGCCCGCCAATGACCTAGACGCCACTGACGCATGGGCCACCCCTTTTGTAGGGGCCCACGGTCAGGTCTAGTGGTTGCGCCTCTGCCCCGTTTCTGTTTTCCCCCATCGAAAGTGTATTCACCTCACTGGAGAAGCGTAAAACCTACTGGAAACCAGTCCAGAACCGGTTCCCTATGGGTTCGACCGGTTCAGCTCAGTCCAGACCAGTTCTGGGCTATGTAAAACTGGTTTTGGAACCCTTGGAACAATTACTAGCTATTGGTTCGAAAGAATTTTTTATTTTCAAAAACGTTTAGAATTTTTGATTTTCAAAAACGTTTAGATCATAAACAACAAGGATCAAAACTAGGGCATTGTTTTCCTTTGCTTAAAATAACGTATACGACGTAAACACCACTCCTAGGGTAGCTCGATGTAGATTTCTCGCTCTATCCAGTATAGCGTAGGATCCATAATGCTTGGAAGAGTGATTTTAAAAACACGACCTTAATGATATGGGTTTCCTCTGATCAAGGCACCGTCATTTTATGTGGCATATATGCATATACCCATCATCCAGGGCATCCCTTGTGCTCGTAGACTTAGGCTCTAAAACCTCGGAACCCTACCACTAAATTAAGCCCTTATATACTTACCCCATCCTCCGTCATGAATTGCCTTTGACCTTGACAACTCCTCGGATGGGACGACCATCTACTGTCCAAAATCCAAAAACCCTAACTCGACCAAAACCTGTATTACCCAACCTTAATATCGTCGTTCCCATTTTGAGCATGCATAAAAGTTGGATTTATTGAAGTTACTCTTGCTGCTTCTTATTCGCCGATTTCCCGACATGTAGTTGACGGAGTGAGGTACGTGCGCCAGGAGGACCCGGAATTACCCCCACGTCAGGAACAAGAGCAAGAACTGCCAGGCAAGCATTCCCACTTTGATCATGTTGAATCCCATATGTGTGAAATTTTAATTATGTTGTTGCGAAATTTGCATGCTATGTGGATATCAACGATATTTTATGTAGACCTAGGTGTACCCGATAGCTGCACGTGACCTAGGTCTGAACATCTGTTTCTTTGTAACCCTAGGTGTATTAGTCGGTGGTCCTGTGATCGACAAAAGTATTAAGGTTATAGGCATTAGCCAAGCTTAGACCTGCTGTAGTTAAAAAACTAAATTTTGTTCGGACATCACGAACTCCTTTGGGACATGGGAAATAAAACCCTCGGATAGCATTGTTATCCAAGGTGGCATTTGAAAGAAATGTTTGTCAAAACCCAAATAAAACTGGAGATGATTTTGATTCGGGTGAGAATGGAAAGGGCAGCCTGGGGTTGTAGAGTATCTGATGGTGGCATGGTTGTCCAGGACGAACATGGAGTTGAGAATGGAGTCTTGCTCGAATCAGTTAAGGACCGAGCCTAAGTGCCGCTAAACCGTACGTCCACATGTTCTTTATGGGAAGGACTTGGCTTGGTACCCCGGCAAGTATTAGGGTATGGACCCGTGGGAAGTAGGAAGTATGTGACTAGGTGGTTAAAGTCCTAGAGATGCCCCACCGCTGGGCGTTTGGGTGTTGACTCGACACAAAGGTGGGGAGTCCCATTTTCGGGGTCCGGGACGCGAAAGTTGGGTCAACCACCAAGCGGGTCCAGATCTAGTATGGAAGCGGGCGAAGGCCTCGTTGTAACAGCCCTGCCGATACACCTCGTGAAGTGTATCCGTTAGCGCTCGGCAACAAGGGGGACTTACATCTTGTGGGTAAAGCCGTACAACCTCTGCAGAGTGTTAAAAACTATTCGAATAGCCGCGTCCTCGGTCATGGACATGAACTGGCAAGGCCACACACTGGTTAGACTGAGTTTTGTTTACGAAAGCTTGGGAAAGGGATTAAGGACATGGGTATGATGTGTCCACAGGGTGCAATTTACGCTACACGGCTGGTAGCAAGGAATTGCCGGAGAAGAAGGCTAGCCGTGCTATCCGGGATAGTACGGGCTGAGCAATGAGTTAAACGGAGGCTAGCTGTGCTATCCAGGATAGCACGGGCTGAGCACTGAGTTGAGGAGGCTAGCTGTACTATCCGGGATAGTACGAGCTGAGCAATGAAATGAGGAGGCTAGTGAGCTATCACGAGAGATAAAAAGGAGGTAGCTGGGTCTACCTTAAGAGAAGTTTTGTTGCTTTGAATTACTCTGATTTACAAAACTGCTTTGGAATCTACTATTCTCGTATTTAAATTAAAAACTTATATTTCCGCACAACAAGCAACTTAGGATAGAGCTGTTCTTTTGATACATATCCTGCATGCTATATTGCTGTATATTTCTCCCGTGGGAATAGTTTACGAGTATATTCAATGTACTCACCTGGCTTGTTGATGTGGCTAGATGAAGAGGAACTCATCTCCGACGACGATGATAGTGACTACGAGGACTAGGACGTTTTCCCCAGTCAGTTGCCTATTGGGTAGGCATATTGATGGGCTATTTATCGCACTTTTCATTTCCGCTGCTGTTTCGATTCGGCCAATAGGCCCGCTTGTATGAACTAAAGCCATAATGGCTATTGTGTAATAAAAGAATTCGGTATTGTATGACGATGTTATCAAGTTCTGTGTGTACTGGCTACTGATCATGGGACTAGTACAGGAAACACAGGGAAGTATCCAGCTTAAAAACTGGGTACGCCACAGAGAGGCACAGCGCAATGCTCTATATTAACATAGTAGTGGACATATCAAAAAGTTTAGTTTGTGTTGCAACTTGGATCCTTTGCCTCTCCCTCCATGAGCGACGTACTCGATGAGCGTATAGGCTTGAATATGTGAACAACACTAATGAAGGAATAAAGGTACATTACCTTGTTCCATTTTGGTATAAGGGCTACTAAAACCCAATGAAAGCTACATATAGAGGCATGTCGTCACGGTCCATTAACATATTGCATTCTAATAAAGTTTGAAACTAACCAATAGATGCAACACTTACCTCAAATTGTAGGCAAAGATGGTGTATTCCTTATTTCTTTGAGCCTTCAATGCTTGTGTGACGTATTGTAGCACGTATTCTGAATTGTCGCTAATTGCTCTATCTATGACCGTGGATGGGTCGAGGGAACCGACCGTTCGTTAGACAGTTGGGCTTCATTGTACATGTATCTATACGAAATGAAGGAGGATATTATAATATATTCTCATATATATATGCCTTATGAATTAAGTGAGCAAACTTACAATGTCTAGCATCTCAAAAGGTTGGTTTCGAGGGCATCGAGGTGGAAGAGCTCGTACAAGTCCTAGATGTGCAAAGATCATCACCTTGTGATGCGGGCATCCATAGCTCATCTTCATCTTCACCAGCCGCTAATGGAGATGCCAATAAGGAGATACAAATAGAGCTGCCACAAGGTCCAATAACTAGCGCAAAAGCAAAGCTATTTAATGAGCAGGTGAATTCACTCCTTAATGCACATGCTAATATTATTGATGAGAGCTTTATAATACCTAAATCTAATTGCTTAATGATAATCAGGTATTTAGCTCAAGAGTTAGAAGGAGATGTTGATGCTGTTCACAAGTGTTTGCTGACTCAAGAACATGTGGAGTTCCAGCGGGAGGGGAGAGAGGACAATGTACCACTCTAGGAGAAAGGAAAAAAAGAGATCAAGTCTACTTTCCAACGAATCAAAGGTGCACGATTTGGAGCTATCTAGAGAAAGTTATGACCTTAGAAGTGAAGGCTACATAAGCTGATTCAAACAACGAACGCGAAATGATATACTTGAGGAGTCCGGGACTTGTACGTCAAGTATTGGTGGGATCTGACTCCTCCATGACCATCCAAAGGTTCCCATAACTTCCTTAGATGATCCCACTCGGATCTGGGGCGAAAAATGCAAGAAAACAAAAGATAGAAAGGGTTGGGCTCGGTTTGGATTCGGTTCGGACTGCCAGGAGGTACAAGCTTGCTTAGCTTGGCATAAGGGGATGATCGTGTCGTGTGGGTAAAGTGTACACACTCTGCAGAGTTAAAAACTAATCGATTAGCCGTGTCCACGGTCATGGACAGCACATGCCTCATTCTTGATGAAAAGGACCTGTCCCTCTCCCCCTTACTATTTCCCTCTACCCCTTTGCTGATAAATCCTATGGTCGAGCTAAGGCGGGAGTCCTTGCTCGAGTGTGTTGGTCGTGGACCACACCTGTTGAAAATACCCCTGATAATAAAACCGATTTACATCAAAATGCTGCCTTTGAATCTATTTAAGTAGTTCAACTAAAAAGACTGCTTTACGCAAAGAAACCATAAAGCCTTCCTTTGGAGCCTTGCATGTAGTATGATAGGATCATCTACCGCCAGATGGCTTGCTGAGTACGTAAAGTACTCATCGTGCATGTGTTTCATGGTGGTGTGCAGAGGAGCATGCTGAAGAAGGCGCCGATGAAGACTACTTCTATGATGATCCCGAAGAGTAGGTCACATGGCCTCCGTCAATTTGCATGTGGCTTGGATGAAGCCGTTTCGCTTTTATTTCTGTTGTTTCCTCTGATGTAATAATGTCGTGAAGACATGGAACCTTGTAAGCCGTGTGGCATATCGTACTCAAATACTATGTCTTTAACTTTGAATGTATGTGATGTTATTCATTTTGCTTGTGTACTGTCAGCATGATTCTGGACTGACGAGGATGTACACAAGAGGGGTCTGGTAGTTGAAACCAAGTCCCCACAGTTATATATTCGGATGTCCATCTTCTCCCGTCCGAGTATCCCGCAAAACGACCGGAATCTCGACATGACCTTTGCCGGCTTCCTCGGGGCCCAGACCTCATCGAGACTTCGGTGACAACCATGCATCGCATAGGCCTCTAAGAAATGGTTCTAGGCTTCTGCACATATTTTGATTTTTTATGAAGCTTGTTCGCTCGCTGAAGGGTTAGGCGAAGAAGAGGACAAGAAAATCGAAGAAGAGTTTGCGGCCGTCATCTTCCATAACAAAATTTTATATGCAAAAACATAATTTATAAAGGCTAACCTAAACATAGAGACATATACAAAATTAAAAAAGAGGGATATACAAAATTAAAATAGAGCCATATACAAGTGTATGTTGAAAAATATTTCTACACTTAACCCATTTCACTTTGGAATTGCCCTTTGTGCTGCTACTACTATGAGTCGTACCAAAAAAAAGAGAAATCTTCCTATACTATATAATTGGCACTCATAATGTAAAATCCTTGAGTCACGTCACAATTGAAGTTTTGTACTGAATTAATATAATCCACGAATACTTGCGGGTGAAAATAATCATCATCCAATTAGATTAATTGATTACAAGCTAACAGGTCCCAAGTGTAATAGAAAGATTAACTGATTTTGTAGATAATGCTTTCGTAGATTAATCTACTTTGCAACTTACGCGGTATATGCATTCAAGAATACAGATTAAGACCTAATACTCCAACTAGCAAATACGCACGTGCAACGCACGTTTTTAGAATATGTATGGCGTAAAAATATATATGTACTGCATCGCGTCAAAGGAGACAACGGCAGTGGCGCACGGGCATGGCCAAAGCGTGTCGTGGGCGTGACGGCCACGCGTGGCGCAGATTCGGGAGAAATGGGTGCTGGAGTGTATAGCAATGGCAATGTTGGGTAATTACTATCAACTTTAAGTAAGGGCAATGGTGGGTAATTACTATCAACTTTAAGTGAATGGCATGGTGGGTAATTACTATCAACTCAAAGTAATATTAGCCATTGGATGATTACGATCAACCGTTGGATGTTGGCAGACCATCAAATACATAATAGCCGTTGGATAGATAGGATCGGATGGTGCTGAGTAGTTTAGGTACATTTTGTGGGGTGGAGTTAGAAAAGAAAAACTCCCCCTTTTATAAGGTAGTATAGATACTCCGGTCAGCCAAGCCCTAGAATCGAGCTCCTCGTCCTAACCGTGAGGAAGGGGGCTCGGGAGAGGGGAGGGAGAGGGAGGGCTTACCTCTCTCGGGAGAAGGCGGCGTAGCCAGTGGCTCTCAGGAACGAGGATGCTTGGGCGGCGGACGCTCAGGGAAGAGGAGGTTCCGGCAACGGTAGTCAACGACGATGAGGCACCAACAATGGTGCTAGAGGAGGAGGAGGCATCTGCAGCGGCGCTCAGAGACAATGGTGCGATTGGGCGTCACGTGAGATAGGTTTTTTTGACTAACTAAAGCGTCGGATGCGAAAAGCCGTAAGTCCAAACCCACCTTATAAGAAAGTCATCACAGACGAGTGAAGTTAGGAGTCATCTGTGATGAAATTCGTCCTGGACGGATGCGGCAAGAACCGTCTGTGATGATGTCACATATCACAGATAGATTTAGTTAGAACCGTCCGATATAATTCATCACAGTCAGTTAGGATAAAACCTATCTATGATGTGTTAAGTTATCACAGACAGCTCGTATTGAGAGCTGTCTATGATGACTCATTGTGGACTGTTTCAAGCTCTCTCCGATAACTTGTCACCAGACCCTGCTGTCGGCAGGACTGTCATTACAGATGATGCTGGTGATTATCATCTAAATTGGATCCTTATAACTGTCTGCGATCAACCGTTCAAGATGAGTTTTTCTTTTGTAGTAGTGTACGAAACACGTACTACGGAGTCAGAGAATTCCGTTCCGGTGATTGCCGCACAAAATTCAACGTTGAATCGTCGGAATCATCAGTGGTCGCCGGCGTGTCAGGCGCACTCGCCGCGGATCGCCCCAATGATCCTCCTGAGAACGCGCTCATCCTTTGTGTGCACAAGACACAGGGGCGGCATCTGATTGTTATCAGAGATCACTTATTACTTCTCTTTTTGGTAGATCATTTATTACTCTTGAATAATAGATGTTACTCCAATATATAATAATGAATAATACTTTTTCCGTCAAAAAATGTAAGACGCGCACACATCTCAAGATTTACAACTAGACATATAATATTTTGATTATGTGACACAAATGTGGTACTATTAGTTTTAAAAGTACTTTCTAATGATATCACTTTTATGTTACATAATCAACATATTATAGATCTAATTGTAAATCTTGGGATATATACATGTCTTACCTTTTTGAATAGAGGGAGTATTGAAAAATAGCTAAATGTGGGGTTATACAAAGGGAAAAAAGGTACGAACTTATGTCGAAATGGTGAAATGACATGTATTTTAAAAAAATTAAAAACTAGAATATCACGTATTCAAAAACGGAGGGAGTGATCACTAAAACCCATGCATCGTCTAGAAAAAATCATTACAGCCGGTTGTCTCTATCATTGTTGAATAACTATACCATTCATTTATTATTGGGAATTGCTATTTCTCACGCGACTGAGAATTTGTTATTTTTCAGTCGTCTGAGTTGCACACTTTTTGTACCTCAGTTGCACAAAAAAAAGTACAACTTAGGTATAGAAAATGTGCAACTGCTCAATTCTGTTCAGTTGCACATCTCTAGACCGCAAGTTACACATGATTTCTAAAATATGCAACTACCCTCATTAACCATTGGATCAAGAATCAACGTTTAGGATCATTGACTTAGAAATAGTTATTTCTAAGTCGACTTAGAAATAGACACTCTCTTATTATTTTGATTGTAGCTTCCCATTATCCCTTATCACTGTTTGGGTGTTTGTTTGTTTGAGTAATTGCACCAGCACTAGTTAAAATTGCAAGTGTGGTCAATTAAATCTAAAACGTCGTAAATTGAACACCACAGTCGATAATTTATATAAGTGGTATCATTTTTAGTCCAAAGCTCCCTAACAAAGCACAACCCACCCAGGCTGACATGGCTGCATGGTGTGGCGCGCACGCCTTGAACTAACACTTTACCGTTGAGCCTACATGCATAAGTATTTGATTAAGTAAGGCACACGGTCAAGATCCATAATGTGTGATGTATACCATGGATAACCTGCACCTAGATGTTATTATGTTATTTGCTTTTTCTAATTCTCAGTTACCTGTATTTTTTATAAATCTTAGTTATCTAAAATTGTGTATTACTTAATCTAAAATTAAAGTTTTGAAAGTGTGTAATTTTAATTAAAAAATAGTATTAGAGTGAGGTGAGTATGAGGATGATTTAATGTTGATCCAAAAGCTCAGAAAGATGACTGAGATTTAAAAAAAATTCATGTAACATTAAAATAGACAATCTTAGTTTTAGTTTATGGTTGAATGTGCTATGCTTAATTTATCTCATAATTTACTGTGAAAAAGTAGACGTGAAAAAGTTAAGTTCTATTTAGGAAACTACATTATAATCTAACTAAGTCCTAAATATATTGAACTAAAAATATTATACATATAACATAATTGAATATGTCTTTCTTATTTTTCTGTTAATCAAGATTTTGGACCATTTCTCTACTTATATATCAAAATGAGTAAGACAAACGGTAAAATACAAAACGTTATAATTCAGTATAGCCTCGTTATGGGATTGTTTCCCCGAAGAGCAGATGGTACATGCTACGTTTGCGTTCCGGATGCCGAGCTGTAATCTTCCCCGCGGGGTCGTCGTCCAACGAGAGCCATTCGTCTCTTCCCAGGCGTCCACGATGGCCACTTCGATGCTTTCGCTCGCAGCGACACAAACGCGCGGTCTGGAGAGAGCTAGCTTCTAGCTTCCCTCCCTCTTCTCTGCGCCGGCAAAGCCGATCGAGCACGCAAGCAAGAACCCGGAAAGCCGCGGCGAACTCCACGTTCCCCGGGACGGCGAGGACAGGCGCCATGCTCCATGGCCTGCTGCTGCCGCTCTCCTTCTCCTCCCAGTGCCCGTGCGGCGGCCCTCCGTCGCTCCGCCACGTCAGCTCCCCGTCCCAGAGAACCGGGGCAGGGCTCGCCGGGAATGGAATTCTTGGGGGTAGCATTAGAGTCCGGAGGCGGGCTCTCCGCGGGACCGACGTGCAGCCGGACAACACCCCGTCGTCGTCGCGTCGGGACGGGGATGAGCCACCGCACGCCGAAGCCGGACTGGGGAACAACGGCGGCGGGGCCCCGCTGGCGTCGGTGAGGAAACTGCTGCTCGAGGACGCTGCGACGGGGCAGGAGGAGCAGGGGCAGTTCCCCAAGCGCTGGGCCATCGTCTTCCTCTGCTTCTCCGCCTTCCTTCTCTGCAACATGGACCGTGTATGCACCGCGGCTTCTCCCTTCTCCTCGTCACCAACCTTCGTAGCTTCTGAGAATCAGCCATTATTGCCATTTGCAGGTAAACATGAGCATTGCCATCATGCCGATGTCCGCGGAGTACGGATGGAACCCACAAACCGTTGGCCTCATCCAGTCCTCGTTCTTCTGGGGCTACCTCCTAACTCAGGTCCGTGTGCAAGAGTAACCATTGATTGATTGGTACATGCATGAAATTCGTACCTAGGATTCAAGAAAAATCGGTAATTTGTTCCATGAGTGTAACACCATTGTCATTGCAGATAGCAGGAGGGATATGGGCTGATAAAGTTGGGGGAAAGACTGTTCTTGGATTCGGCGTGATTTGGTGGTCCGTTGCGACAGCTCTTACGCCTGTCGCGGCGAAGCTGGGCTTGCCATTTCTCCTTGTTGTGCGAGCTTTCATGGGAATTGGCGAGGTAAGACGTGTAAATCATCATCATAGATGTATATGCTCCCGTTGATCTGAAGGTTATCCTAGTTGCTTTTAATGGTAGTAACACTTCAGTTTTGAAGAAAAAAGGAATTAGGCCCCATTGGGAACACGGAGTATTTTTTTTCCTGATCCTATGGGGAATGAACTGATTCATGTGAAATTACTATGTTCGAAACGGACCCTTACATGGAGCCAATTCCTGGTGTAGTTGAAAAATTGGCGTATTATATATTCCCCGTTGATAATTTGCGCAGTGTTGGAGACTATTTCACCTTTCACCATTTGTGCGGTGTTGGGACTTCTTGCGTGCTTCACAAAGTGAATTTCATTATATGCTATAGATATTAAGTTAGCTTTGTAATAGAATGGGTAGCAGAACACGGGTTCAGGAAAATATGACACTAATAATAGAGAACAGGCCAACCGGGAGAAAAGGGTGTGAAAAATTTGTAGGAGAAGAAAGGCGCAATGCATGGCTAAATCCTCAGTCACGCAAATATCTGTAGTTGATACTCTTTATGCACCGGTTTATTGATACGATAAACATATAAATTCTTGCACCAGGGGGTTGCCATGCCTGCAATGAATAATATTCTTTCGAAATGGGTTCCTGTATCAGAGAGGAGCAGATCATTGTCTCTCGTATATAGTGGAATGTACCTTGGGTCAGTGACAGGGCTTGCATTTTCCCCATTCCTGATTCATAAGTTTGGATGGCCATCAGTCTTCTACTCCTTCGGGTCTCTCGGGACTGTTTGGTTCGTGACATGGGCGACCAAGGTACATAGGTGTTGTGAATTACTGACCTCTCTGATTTTGTTGCCGTGTCTGAATTTGTGGCCTGTTTCTTTAAAGGCTTATAGTACTCCACTTGAGGATCCTGGGATTAGCGCTGAAGAAAAGAAGCTTATCACTAGTCAAACCACAGCAGGAGAACCTGTTACAACAATTCCATGGAGGCTAATATTATCGAAACCGCCTGTTTGGGCTCTTATAGTTTCTCATTTTTGCCATAACTGGGGAACTTTCATCCTTCTCACATGGATGCCTACATACTACAACCAGGTACCCTCAGCATCATAGTTTTCCGCTTGAGATCCTGAACTGCAGCCCCTTCGTTTTATTAAAAGAAACTTGTTCTGAAATAGGTTCTGAAATTCAACCTCACGGAATCCAGCCTTTTCTGTGTTCTTCCCTGGCTAACAATGGCGATTTCTGCAAATGTTGGTGGTTGGATTGCAGACACACTTGTTAGTAGAGGAACATCAGTGACAACAGTTCGTAAGGTAAATTAATTCGTTGGGTATTCTGAGTTTATACTTCATAATGTAGTACTCCTTCCAGTTCTCGTATTCTGAGTTTATACTTCATAATGTAGTACTCCTTCCAGTTCTCTAAAAGCTGTTATTTTGGAGATAGATAGAGTCAAACTTTCAAAACATTGACTATCTATGTCTTTTTAAAATATTTAGATTAGATACTTAAAAATCATATGCGTAAATTTTTCACAAAAAGTACTTCTATAATATATATATTTTGTTGGTTTTATAATATATTACAATACAAAATAGTGGTCAAAGTTGTATTTTGAAGACCGTGGCAATGTCCAAAACGATCACTTTTTGAGAGCCGGAGGGAGTATATGCACAACAACTAAAAGATAGTCCGTAGCCAACTTTTTATATTGAAATTTACCCTTTCCACAAAAAGGCGTCAAACCCAAACACTGAAGAAAGATAACATCACTATACCATTGGCAAAGATAAATCAGAACAGTGCTGAGAAGAACTTAAAGGCTCGCCTTATTTCGTATCCTTGATCCATCCAGTTGAGTGATGCATCTTGTTTTCTATTGTGTCCGATGCGCGTCCACCTCCTGCAGATCATGCAATCAATTGGATTCTTAGGGCCAGCGTTTTTTCTCACTCAACTGAGCCATATCGATTCACCCGCACTGGCAGTCTTGTGCATGGCTTGTAGCCAGGTGAGGGTCCATTTAGCTTCTTGTCTACTGCTATTGTTTTTGTCATAGAACAATACTATTTTATATCTGAATCTTTTCTATGACAGGGAACTGATGCATTTTCCCAGTCTGGTCTATACTCAAATCATCAAGATATCGGTCCCCGATATGCTGTAATAATCTCTATGACAGAACCTTTCATCAGACAAAAATCTTAAGTGTTCTGTGAACTCATATGGTGCTAAATGGTGGTGAACTTCTGCTGTTATGCAGGGTGTATTACTTGGTCTCTCCAACACAGCTGGGGTTCTAGCCGGTGTGTTTGGCACAGCAGCAACAGGATACATCTTGCAGCATGGTTTGCCATAATCCTACTCTCTTACGTTACATAATATCGTACACTGCCAGTTTACATGATAAATGTTTTCCCCTTAAAAAACATGCAGGTTCGTGGGACGACGTCTTCAAATTGTCTGTAATTCTTTACCTGGTTGGGACACTGGTATGGAATGTATTTTCGACCGGCGAGAAAATCATCGATTGATATGTGTAGCATAGCCTAGCCTGCTTACGGTTCAAGATAACGAACACATCTTGGTCGACAGCTTATTTCTGCTAGTAGATACAGTCCTGGGCACACTCAATTCTGGTTGTGCAGCTCAAAACTCTTGGAAGGAAGCAAGCGACAGAGTGCAAGTTCTAATATCTAGCTGGTGCCGTGCACGCAATTCACAACACAGGAAGTATCCACCATTCAGCTCAACATGATCCAGGATCTAACACCGTTCTATAGCCATAATGGGGCATGAAATGAGTTAGGAATGCGCAGCAGCCGGCTGTACAGGGGTATAAACTGTGCAAGTGACTATAGGTATCCTGTACATATTCATCATACACACCGTATTTTTGACTTTGTGATCCTTTTTTTCTTTCTTGAATAGCTCAACTCTGTTAACAGCTTATCATAGTTATATCAGTTGGGATTTCGGAAGGAGCTACCATGAATGCACTGAATATCTGATGAGTATTTATTTGCTAGTTTAGTTTTGACCATAGCAAACTTTGATAAATGCCACTGTGTATCATATTTTTTTCTCAAAGAAGTGTAATTCTCATGTAGTCATATTAGTCCAAAGATAAATGAATGGCATCAAAGGGAACTGGAGGGAGTGTTCGATCCGTAGGCATGCATCTGGTGCTCCTTTGCAATGCCGTTTCTAAAAGAAGAAAAGAACAGAATCGCTTGTTGAAGATCTTGTAAAGGTTGCTGACAACCTAGCTCAAGTCTGTACATTGTTAATTGCTGACCATAAACCAGCCTAAGCTATGACCATACTGCTCTACTGATTGTTGAGATAGCAAAGCCACATTCGGAAGGCGCCATTTTGCCCAAATTCCAGCGGAAATTGAATTGTTTCCCATAAAATTCATGTGAGTGGGTCCCAAACAGGGCCTAATAGGGAGAGCAGCCTGCTTCTACAGAACATCTGGGCACAGACAGGCAGGGCCAGGGTTACACCCATCGTTGCCTACCTGGTTGAACTGTGCAGCTCAGCCTGCCATGTTTGGTCAGGCCTAAACCGCATCTAAATTCTCAACGATAAACACTGAAGCTAAACATCCGCACCAACCAGAGGATTATCGAATCAGAAAACGAGCACAACATGAATGGAAACTGATAATAAATACTAGTAGTCCTAGTTCATCATCGAGCAACCATACACTACATGGGATTATCAGTATTGAGGGTCTCAGCCATGATGCGATAAATACTATCTACACTATGAGCATTGAGCTGCAGCTCCGTGTCTCTACTTGCAGGCACTCGCATGAGCAACCAGATTTGCATTTTACCACGTACCTCTAATATAGTTAATCCGCTGGTCATCTATATCGTGCAGCTAAAGGGAACTACTTAGTGCTCTCAGCAGTTTGTGTCATATGTTGCAAGCCATTGCAATTCTGGGCCCTCCAACCTTGGATTGTTGTCAAAGCTGCACAGAGATAAGATTGGCTTAGAGACAGTGCAAACAGGATGAATGAGTTCTACGTATTTGATAATTTGAGTACAGGCATCGCACTACAGCTATCCCAAGTCACTGAGAGCAGTCAAGACCTGCAAGTGAAACTAGTCTACAATAAATGAAAAAAAATGATAACACTATGCAAAATACAGTCATGCCACCTAATTCTCATTCAGCAATCAGCAGAATAATGAAAGAAAATTGATTCTTGACTTCTTGTATATATAAGCCAAATAATGAAACTAGCTAGCTCTTAGAAGATAAGGAATTCCACAAAATATAAGTAGAGCACTCCTTTTATCTGAACACATAGTTATATGAGTACCATAACAACCAAAGTGGTGCTCGTACAAAAGGTAAGCTGCAAGCTAAACTCTCAGATCACACAGAACATAGCTGAGGTTCCTAAGTTATGCATTTTATAATTTGAAGTGACATGGTTTTGGGCCGATGTAATAGCATGGCGGAAGGCCATTGGCCTCTCATATGCGCAGAACATTAGATGCAGAAAGGCACAAATCAAGTCAACCATTGAATTAAATTAAAAATATAAAATCAATTGACAACAAGCCTGTAGGTCATACTTGCTCAAGGGTATCTGCTCGAAAGGCCCAGTAGTTGGAATCGTGCCACAAAGATCATTGTTCGAAGCATCTCTGGAAGTATGCATAAACAAGATGAAATATTGTCATAAATATGTACAGACAAACATATAATTCAGTAAATACAGTATTGGGACACTTATATCACTTTGAGGCTAGAGATTTTTTTCAGTTCCCTTGGAACTGGACCAGTCAAACGGTTGTCATTAAGTCGTCTATAGAACATAAAAATGGGATAATCAATATAAAGTAGAGTACCACAGAAAAAAAATTATGTTTGCTCATGCGAGAAAAATTGTGCAGGTCCAGACATGGTTACAATAGAAGTAAAGGATAAGTACTCACAAGAATACCAAGGACCTCAGCTTGCCGAGTTCTTTTGGTATGGTCCCTGTTATGTTGTTGTTATACAAGTCCTAGCTAATAAGGCTCTTCAGACTCCCAAGCTGAGCTGGGATAGTGCCCTGAATATTATTTTTGTACAGCTCTCTGCACCAATTTTTCAGTAGATATTAGAGCATTGACATGAATGCAAAGTTCAGTTACACTTAAATGTCATGGAAAGTTCAAAGGATGACGAAATAATATCTTATAACTGGAATGGAAGGAGGATGCAATCAGTTCTTTTTAGTGGATGTAATGTCACTGCCTTCAGCAGTATAGCTGGAAGCCAGGAGCTTCTCACCAGCAGTATAACCTGTTCCAAACAACAGCAGTTACACAGTTCTCAGAAAGAAGTTAAGGAACTCTTTTAAGATCCAAATATTCTACTCTAGATTTCTGGTAATGGCCCGGAAGAGACTCTTTTTCTTCCCCAACTTTTCAGTGCCTACCATGACATCTGCAGTTTGATATGTGAAAATTAGCCTCTTTTTTATTAGATACTAGGAGAGCATTCCCCCAGCCTCTGCATCCAGAGATGCACCCAATTTATTACAGAGTCATTACAACATCTGCACCGAATGGCAACATAGGAAGCGATAAGCTACATAATCAAGAGCAAAATCAAGCATTACATATCCTATTATCAAACTGCCAACCAAACAGGGAAATAAATCCCCTGGTAGCCAACTCCTTTGAATCTGTCATTGAAAACAGACCTCATTTGAATCCTTCAGAGCTCACACACCCTATATACAAAATCAAAATCCTTACAAAGTTCCAAAAACCTCTGTGTTAAGAGAGTTGTATTAAGAGTAGTATTGTAATAGGAGTACATCTGATATTAGAAATATCTCTCATGTACTTGTACTATATTTATGGCCCTTGGCCTAGAGCAGGTTGCCTTCATTATAACGTGGTATCAAAAGCCCGTTTTTAGGGTTAGCCTCTCCCGATCGTTCTTCCGATCGATTGATCTCGTCGGCTTTCCTTCGGTCTTTCAAGCAACAGGACTTCGTCGGCTTCCGAAGGACTGCATCGACGTTGCCCTTCCTTTGCTCTGCGTCGCCATCTTCCTCCAATCAAATCCGCGGCCATCGGCTACTTGTACCGGCTCATTCCCACCGGCTAGCACCTCCACCTCCCCACATGGCCCCTCTACCCTAGCTATCGCGGACGTGCTTCCTCTTGTGCCGCCGTCGTCGTTGCCCTTGGAGCCTCCGCCTGCCGGATGTCATTGGCCCTTCTGTAGCTGCTATCCGCCGGCCCTCCGCCGCCTGCTGGTCTACCCGTTGCCCTCGACCGCTCTGTTTTTTGGGTTGCTCGCGTTTGACCGGAGCAAAGCAGTAGTAGATGGTAAAAGAAGAGTAAAAAAACAGGTACAATGGCATCATCCTCTGGTTCTTCGTCAGGCACCGTCTTCGTCCCTCACACTCGTCTCCATATGCGCGGTTAGCGACTTCAGGATTTCTTACTGGCAAGCGGCCATGTGTACCCGGTTCCGTTGTTCCTGTCACCCCTGGTCCCCTGCGCTCTCACCTAGTACTGCTGCCGAGACAGATGCTCAGAAGAAGCTAGCGGTTGAGGCCGCTCAAAAGTAGGCAACTAATGATAGGCTATGGAGTCCTATAATACTCAACTTACTGTCTACAGGTATTGGCTTGATGAGGATGTTTGTGTCTCTGCTATTATTGTTGCTACCATGGAGATGCACCTTACTGGCAATGTGGTTGCTCTTTCTTTGGCACAGTTGATGTGGGCAAGTCTTCATGATCGCTATGAGCCAGCTGTTGACTCTTTGTGCCTTGTTGTTGTGCGACAGGAGTATGTGCCTTTCGAGCTTCAGTTGGCAGATTTCTTCACGAAAGCACAGACTCAAGCACAACACAAGTTTTATCTCTCCAAACTAAGTGTTGTTGTTACACCATGAGTTTGACAGGAAGCAAACTAAGTCAGTTCCTCTTCTTACATAAGTATTGAAGCATGTATAATGCAAACTGGCCAGGACAACCAGTATCTAACTGCAATTTGGACATCAAAACTTCAGGGAACACAGTAAGTAAATCTAAACATGAGGGAGGAAAGTTAGAAAAGGCTACAAATATAGGGAGCCACAGTATATTTTAATCTTTACATTTTTATTTATCAGTAATCAGAATCATTAGAGAACCTTGTTAGAATTAATGGGCTAGATCCAAACTAGTTCTGCATTTAATTCTAGATAAATCCCAAAGGCCCACTCATGCATGGCAAGGGCTAGTGGCTTTAGTCCCATATTGCTAATGGAAGTGGAGAGAGACCACCTTATAAGGGTTATTGCTCCACACCTCTCCAAAGCAATGTGAGGTGAGAAAGGAAAATACCACACGCGCGCGCTCGCTCGCCTCGCCGGGCCGGGCCGGGCCTGGCCGGGCGTGGCGTGGCGTGGCGAAGGGTGCGCGCACACGACATGCGCGTAAATGGTCCGGCGAATTCGAGCTCCCCGCTGGGCCCTGCCGCAGCTCTCTTTTGCCATTTCTTTTGTCACACGATTTTAGATAAGGATCCAAACCGAGTTCGGATCGTGCACCGTAACCGAGTTCGGATCGTGCACCGTAACCGAGTTCGGAACGTGCGCCGTACTCGCGTCCAAATCGGATCCAAAACCGTGGCGGCTCGTCTATAAGAAGCCATCGCTCTTCCAGACGAAAAACAAGCCATCAATCTGTTCTCTGTTTTTCCAAATGCATTGCGCCACCCTGAAGTCTTCTTCATCTCATTCCTCGGCGTGCATCGAGGGACGGGAGAGCACGCACGCGCTCGGTCACCTCACCTCGCCAGGCCGGGCCGGTCCGGGCCGGGCGTGGCGTGGCGAAGGGCGCGCGCACACGACATGCGTGTGAATGGTCCGGCGAATTCGGGCTCCCCGCTGGGCCCTGTCGCAGTTCTCTTTTGCCATTTTTTTTTGTCACACGATTTTGGATAAGGATCCAAACCGAGTTCGGATTGTGCACTGTAACCGAGTTCGGATCGTGTTCGGAACGTGCGCCGTACTCGCGTCCAAATTGGATCCAAAACTATGGCGGCTCGTCTATAAGAAGCCATCGCTCTTCCAGACGAAAAACAAGTCATCAATCTATTCTCTGTTTTTCCAAACGCATTGCGCCACCCCGAAGTCTTCTCCATCTCGTTCCTCGGCGTGCACTGAGGGACGGGAGAGCAGGTCTCCAGAACCCTCCGCTCTTGAGATCCTGTACGGGAGAGAGCGAATAAGGTTTTTGGGAAGCGCCTTCATGACTACTCGCTGTTGTTCAGTCTGCTGCACTGCGTCGATCTCTTCTCGGCATCGACTTCCTCGCTGCATCAAGTCGCGCTGCATCGACCTCTTCGCTGCGGCAAGTTTGGTTGCGTCGCTTCTTCACATCTCCGGTAATACCCCTGTTTCCGTAGATGGAATTGATAGCGACATTGCTCGCAGTTCTAGTGTTAGTCTGTGATTTAGACATGTGCTGTGATGTAGTTCCTATGCTATTGATAATATCTAGATTTGATTCTCTGTCTCTAGTCATGTTAGGTCTTCGGAATAGTTTCATTATATTGCCTAATTGTCTAACAAACCTTCCATTGATCAGTTGTATGATTCAACAAGTCGTAATGTTATCTAAAAAGAGGTCATAATGTGCCTAGACAAAAATTAACAAAAAAAACTGCAAGAGAATAACATCAGTGTGCAAACAGACTCACAGATATTGCAGATGCTCAAGGTGTCCCAATTCAGGAACAAGATGGCCTGACAAATTTGAGTTTCCCAAATCCCTACAAGATATACAATTGTAAAAAGAAGTATCAGAAAGTATCAAATGTAATGACATTTGTCAATAATCAGAATAGGGCAAGTATTCATGTCATGGTTATTTAATGTAAAGTTAGAGACATATGGAGTCAAGTAGTCAACATATGCACATGGCCAGGCACATAGAGTTTATGCGGTTAACTTAGGAGCAATATTAGAGTGGAGAAAGGCCATAAAAACTCAATCAAGGCCATAGGCAACCATAGCAAAACAAACCAAAATAGGGCATGTATATTTTTCTATAAGATGATGTTGCCATCGTTTACGTGCATTGAAAGAACCATTTCTATGAATTAGTTGCTTGCTTTCAGCAACCAAAACAATATGATAGCTACCTTCCGAGCTGATTGATTATATAACAGACTGTAAATCTACTCATACAACGAAAATGTAGTAACATAAAGCGACAGTTAAGCACAATAGCTTGCATCAGTATAATTCTGCAAAAGAATGATTACATTAAGGACATGCAAATGATTATCAATATATGGGTGGCCAGTAGATATCATAGGGTTAGTTAAGCTTTACTCAGTTACAAATTAACAATAGTAGAGCTTATATTCAAATTGTCCAAAATTAAGTATTTCATTTTTGCATAACTCTCTTTTGTAATGTTCTGTACTTTTTTAGATGGCTACACAAACGTAGACCACTGAGAACCAATATAAACAAGAAAGAAACTAACTAACTTTAGGAGCTATGCCACGACAGAAAATGTCAAATGAATGATCCACTGGCTAATTACAGATAGGCAGAATTGCCACTCTAGTTGAAACTACTAATCACGTACTTTGCCAAGAAAATCAGGAATTCACGATAACTACATGTACTACCATGTCCCTTCCACTTGATGCAAAGAATCCACAAATAATATCCATAGTTATCACCTCTCCGCTCTGATGCTTGGGTCTTCAAGTGTACCAAAACATCCTCTCTCAACAAGCTTACATTCCAAAATCACAAGGTTGGGAAGGAAGCTCAGCTCAGCCCACTCACACGCGGGTGACGCGGTTGTCGCGATTGCAGGTGACGTGGAACCAGGTGCAGGTGCTAACGAGGGTGGGGTCCCAGCTCTGCAGCACGCCCCGCGGGTCCACGAGCACGCGCCGCAGCGCGTACAGCGCGTCGCCCTCCAAGTTGGACGCTGACGCCACGGCGGCCGGCGACAGCACCTCCACCGCGACCATCAGCGCCGCCGCCGCCGCCACCCGGGCCATCGAGGTAGCTAGCTAGGGTTTCGGTTCGGAGGGGGAGGGGGAGGGGGAGGGGGAGGGGTAGGGAGGCGAAGAGGGGGAGAGAGGTGCAGAGGAGGAGCAAGGGAAGTGGCGGAGTGGGGAGTGGGGAGCAAAGCTGGCCATATGGGCCGGGCTTTTAAGGCCGGCCCACGGGCACGGATTTTTGGCCCGGCACGGGCACGGCACGGCACGCGAATAAAAGGGCCGGGCCGGCCTTCGGCCCGCCACGGAACAAGGCCGATCCCCGAGGCCAGGCCTTAAGGCCAGGCACGGCACGGCCCTTTTATATTTTTCTGTATTTTTTTCACTCCGAACGCCGTATCCACTGGCGTTTTCACCCTCTACCCAAACGCCATGTGGTCTGGCGTTTGCCTCCCCAGAGACTTGAACGCGGACCGGCCCGCAGCCGTATTTTTTTCACTCCGAACGCCGTATCCACTGGCGTTTTTACCCTCTAGCCAAACGCCATGTGGTCTAGCGTTTGCCCCCCCAGAGACTTGAACGCGGGCCGGCCCGCAGCCGTGCCGTGCCGGGCTGGCCTTTTTAAGTCGCGGGCCAGGCCGATCCCCGAGCCCAGGCCTTCGGGCCGGCAAGGCACGGCCCTTTTATAAAAGGGCCTACACGGGCCGTGCCGTGCCAGGCCTTTTTATAAGCGGGCCGTGCCATGCCGTGCCGGGCCGGCCCATATGGCCAGCTTTAGTGGGGAGTGGGGAGCGAGACTGTGAGAGAGAGATGGGGGCCGAGGTGTCGGGTCCTTTCTGAGCGAGTTGAACCTCGGAAGTGGAGCCGTAAAGATTCCTTCCTCGTTCGCGCGGATCTTCTACAGCGTAGTGGAGGAGCTAGAGCATCCAATAATACCATGTACTATCCAGCTTGTATAGAGAGAGAACGCTCAGCTTTGTTAGGGCACATTCAGCGTAGTCTTATGTCAAATGGTTGTCACTCCATCTATTGTAGATAGAAAACGTTGAAGCCACCAACCCAACTCACATTCGGGATACGTTGGTCTCTTTGTGAGGATAGCTGTTGATAGCAAAATTTGACCGAGTTAATATAATTACTAATGGCTGAGTCGGCCGGCCAATAACTGTTTAGAATTGGTGTTGACTTGCAGCGGAGGCTTGGCGGATCCAGCATACCGAGTAGTCTGCGGTACTCCCAACTGGTCTGGCATGACGAGTGGCTCAAGCCGAGTGGCTCGCAGCGGTCTCGAGTTGTCCAACGTGCCAAGTTGCTCGCAGTGCTGCCGAGTCGTTCAGCGCGCCGAGTAGCTCGCAGCCTCCCGAGTGGTCCGATATGGCGGGGAGCTCAAGCCGAGTGACTTGTAGCACTCCTAAATTGTCCAATATGCCGAGTTACTCATAGTGCTACCAAGTCGTTCGGTGCGCCAAGTAGCCCAAACCGAGTTATTGCCGAAGTTGCCCTACGGGTGGGCCAAGGATATATTGATTACCAAATTTGGTGCACAAGACTTGGAAGACAAGAAAAGGGAGAAAGGAAAGTCACATGTACGTATTCAGATAGAATTAGGAGTCCTGTTCTCCTACGGAAAGATCAGCCGCCCTATATAAATATGTGAAGAGTGATGGCCGCTTAACAACGCACAATCGAACAAATCAATCTACTATCTTTTCGTTTACTATTTTTCTCGCCCTTGTTTTTCTACTTCTCGTTCTTCGTTGTTCTTCGTGTTAGACGGCAATGAACCTCGAGGCTCTAGGGGCAGTCAGGTTGACCTAGAGCAACCCATAGCCGCCGCACTCCCTAACGAGGTCCCTTCTGGGCGTGTGGGGTTTCGGGTCTTTAAAAGATCTTGCCGACGTGTCCTGCGTATCGCGCTCCCGGCGAGGCTCCTCCGGCGACGTTGTCTCGCGTATCGTGCTCGACGCCGAGGGTACACGGTGACGTGTTTGCGTGCGAACACACTTTTTGGCGACTTCGCTGGGGATAGGATCATCATGTCTAATAAAAAAAATTCCACAACCCACCGAGATCAGCGCCGATAACATCATCAAGCCAGGCTATGATGAACTATCGGAGGAACATCGCCAAGCCTTTGAGGCGTACAAGAAGAAGCGTGAGGAAGAGGATTTGTAGACATTTCTCGCAAACTTCAAGAAGGATCGTCAATGCAACATTACTCCGATTCGAGACATCACGTTCCCTCCTCTACGCGGCAAAGAAGCTAAAACCTCTGTAAGTAGTGTTTTTTCTCCTGAGCAGCTAGCCGAGATCCAGAGTTACGTTGCTAAAGGTAACGACCTCATGTATCGGTCGTTCTTGGAGAATACAAACGCTCGGAAAAATACGCCTCAATCGTCTAGTGGTGCTATTGGTGTAACTGCTAATGTAGTAAGCCCTAATCCAACCCTGGCAGTAAACTCATCGGCACCTCCTATGCCGTTGAGTATTTATCCTAGCCAAACCAGTCAACTCGTGGCTGCACCTACAAACCCTAATCTGATCATGAGCGTACCCGGCTCGACGGCAACACCGAACCAGAACCTAGTCACACCACCTATGAGCACAAACATGATTAGATCAATGTCGAGTTACGGTTCGGCATACGTGCCACAAGTAGCACTCATAGCTAGTCATCTTACACCGCAAGCATCTTCGTCCACCACGGATGAAGTTTTAGCTAAACTCAGGGAGGATGTGAGCAAGATGTTTCAGGAGTCCTTCGGAGTTGAGCCGAAGATGAGAAGTCGGGTGTACCAGAAGCCGTACCCCGAGTACTTTGATGCAGTCCCATATCCTCCGGGTTATAAGGTTCCCAACTTCACTAAGTTTAATGGGGAGGGAACGAAAACAACATGGGAATATGTTAGTCAGTATTTAGCACAGTTAGGTGAAGCAAATTCTCTAAATGAGTTGAAGGTGCGTCTATTCCCTTTATCTTTGACGGGCACCGCATTTTCATGGTTTGCTGCTTTACCGCATGGCTCTATCCTTTTATGGTCGCAGCTGGAGCAAAAATTTCATGATCATTTTTATAGTGGTGATAATGAGCTTAAGTTGTCACATCTTACATCGGTTAGGCAAAAATATGATGAATCGGTCACCGATTATGTAAAGAGGTTTAGGGATACAAAGAACCGATGTTATAGCTTAGTGATAACTGAAAGAGACTTGGCTGATCTCGTGCTTAATGGTTTGAGAACTCACATTAGAGAAAGATTAGAAGGTTATGAGCTCTTAAGTATTAACCAAGTCTTGCAAAAGGCTTTAGCTCAAGAGAACCGAAGCATAGAGTTCAAAGAAGTTCATAGGTCTAAACCCGATCGTCCTAAAATGCATATGGTCGGATGTGATAGTAATGATAGTAATAGTTCGGACGATGAGGTTGATGTCTATGCTGCTGAGTTTGTTTGGTCCTCTAAGGCCAAACCACATGCTTGCAATGCTCTTAAGCCAGTTCGTAAGAACCGTGAAGAAGAGATGAAATTCACTTTTGACATAGCCAAGTGTGATAAAATATTTGATGCGTTGTTGCAAGATAAAGTCATTAGAATATCACATGCTTTGCCGCCATTTGAAGAGCTGAAACGGCGAGCTTATTGCAAGTATCATAATTCTTTCTCTCACGCAACTAATGTGTCACACCCCGATTTTCTCGAACCTGAAAATTAGGGCTTTCAATTTTTTTAATTAATAATGCTAACTAAAGTATACCAGATTAAAACTTTATTTCAAATCATGCTAAACCCTAAAGTGAGACAAGCGAAAATCTTCCACCTCCTCGCCAAAGCTCTGTCTAGCAAGGTATACAAAAATCGTTCTACACCTCGTCTCCATGCATGGTCCCTTGCCCTTGCATTCCCGCCACGAGCGACTTCGGCATCTCCTTCCTTTTCCTAGTCGAATTAACCTAGACCAACCTCTGCAGCTGCGTACCCACACGGTATTCTTGCGAAATTGACACATATATATGTCGCGAACCTCTTCTGAATGACGTGATCATCTGCCATCTACTCCGCCATGTCTTATCATGAGTGTGTGCACATATATACTGCTTTTATATATACGCATACACGCAAAACCCTAACCCCTTCTTCCCGAACCCCGGATCAAAACCCTAACTCATCGTTGACGCCGCGGCGATCTTAAGCATATGCATGAGTATACCGGTGGTATTTCCCAAACCCTAGCCCATCACAACCTCTTATGTCTATTCTAACTTCGTTGCCACCATATATACGCTCGAATTCCCGAGTGTATGTGGGCACATACACTCTGAGTCTTGACTCACTTCTTCCGGGCCGGTGTAAACTCCAACACCCTAGCTACCGTATGACTACTGTGGATATACGTATATACTCATGGCTACCCCACACCTATACTCTTCATTCTGGTACGTCCAGGTGCCTGACTGTGTGTATTCCTCGACGCATGTGATCAAACCTCCATCATGTCTATCTCTTCACCAAGCTCGACCTTGCGTCCCTCGATGTAAGGCCAACTTTCTCCTACCTTTCCCTTGCGAGACTTTTTGCGTGTTCACACACGCATACCTGCGATTCTCTACATGCATGTTCCTGTACGTATTTGCGTATATCAACCTAAGTGCGCATATATATATGTATACCTATATACCCTCGTAGGCACTCCACCTCGATCCTAGTGAATAAAAGTAAACCTCAGACCTAGCTATCACCTCCTTGATGCGTTCACCAGTACATGCATACTGGCTAGCTAAAGGTATGTATGCATGCCTGCATTTGCGCCTGCCCCTGGTATCCTATATATATTCGTGCACGACATTTTCCTCTCTTTCCCTATTTCTCGTCAACGCCTGGCGAAGATTCATGAAAACATCCTGACTTCTCTCGCTCTCCTCACGGCTGATATTCTTCTCCCTCGTGCCAGTGCACTATTCCCCGTGCCACCTTCCTCCTTGATGCGGAAATTCTTTGCCATGTGAACCCTTGGCCCAATCGGCAGCCTTCCTCTTTCTTCTTGTTTGGCTCAGCCCCTTCACTGTGCGGCAGTGCCACGCCACTCCTCTATGCTGAGTTTGGTGCCTACCTTCTACTGTGCTCCCTGCTATCTCTCTTTTCTACAGCCTCAACCAGCGTCCATTCTTTACCATCCTACTGCTCCCTTTTAACACGCATTACTGCCATCAAGAATATGTGCCTAACTCCTCCTCTTGCCACAGCTATTGGTGCCAAATTTCTACTGCAGTTACACCTCGTTGCCAGGCTCTGCCACTGCCTGCGCCGGCCATGCGCTCCTCCTCCACGCCATTGCCTGCCACTGCTCCTCCCCGTTCTAATCAACCCCCTAGGAGCGCTACCAATCCCTCCCCAAGCTGCCATTTCTTCCCAACTCTCCTCTTCTTCCCTAAAATATCTCCACCTCCCTGCCACAGCTCAAGACGAGCAGCTCCCTCTTCTTCCTGGCCTCGAGCTCTCGTCCCTGCCCATGTCTCGAGCTCCTCCAACCAAACCGCCCCACCCAAGCCCGAGCTTCACCCTTACTTCCTTGACCCGAGCTGCCCCTACTTCTTCTCCTAGACTGAGCTCCATCTCCAGCAAATCAGCCCATACTCCTTCCCTCCATGAGCATCAAGCTGGCCGGCCCTAGTGCTTGCTGCCACTGGAACTGCTGAGCTCGCCTGAGAGCCGCCGCTACCAACGAATCCCCTCTGGTCACTGCCGCCGGAGTTGCTGAACTCACCACCACCCCGTCTAGCTCCCGCAGCTGAGGCCACCTCCCCGTCTCGGTGACTTGATTTAGCAGGCCGCGACGCCGGAGCCCCAACATCTGTTCCCTCCCTTGCTCCACTACTTTTCCCGAGCCGCCCAACCAACGGTGAAGGGTCGCACCAAGCTCGTGTTGGTGGAGCCGTGACGCCGCCGAAGACTTCCTTAAGCCGTCTCGACCTCGCCGAGCCCACCATGAGCGGCCGGTAGACCAGCCGAGCCGCTGGATGAATCCAACTACCCCGTGAAAGGACCAAGATGCCGACTAGAGGGAGGGTGAATAGTTGGCTTATAAAATTTCCCCTTTTTAGTCTTTTGTTTGAGTTGTCAGATTAATCTCACAAGTTAATAGTGGACAGCTATGACACAGGTGAGTGACACAGGTAGAAACTATGTGTAAAATAACACACAGCTGTCACACAGGTGATAGACACAGGTGAAGAGATAACCTGACACAGGTGCTCTACTTAGACTAACTGTGACACAGGTGCTAGAACAGGTGAATATAAGTGAATGAAACAGCTGAGTGACAGATGATCACACACAGGTATAAAGATAAACTAGCACAGGTGAAAAGGTAAGCACAACAGAACAAGTCTAAGAGACACAAGCAAGCAAGAGTAAACAGATAAGCATGCAATACAGGAAGTAAAGGAGACTCAGAGGTTTTTCACCGAAGTTCCCAACTCTTTGCAGAGAAGGTACGTCTCCGTTGGAGAGACCACTCCTAAGAGCTGGCCAGCACTGAATCATGCTTCTTCTCCGAGTACCTGATCTTTCAGGACTCTTCCTTCTTGCTTGTGGAGATCCTTTTGCCTTGCAGCAGGTAGACCTCAGAACACCTTCACAAACTACTGGTTCAACCCACACAAGCTCGGGTGATACCAGCAACTCCTACACCCGTCTAGGAACAGACAAACTTCAAGAGTAACAGATGATCCAGCAGCAATCTCTTGGAGGAACCTTTGCTCGTGCTCTAGCTCACAAACCCACTCGAACTAACCCTTAGGCTCTCGGCTCTTGTGGAGTGGTTGGAGGCTTTGCAATGGTCGTATGTGAATCACTGATTTGAGCAAGGTTGAGGACAGAGTCCTCCCCTGGTCCCCTATATATAGGGTCCACAGGCACCTGACCGTTACCCTGTTGCCACGTAGGATTTAAGTGAGCCACCGGTGTCAACCACCGGTGACACAGCTACACCCTACGCCCAACTGTACCCGGCTCAGGCAGACCGACACATGTGTCACCGGCGGCGCACATAGGTGAACCCTTAGCTGATAGCAGCACTACTCAGCCCGGTCCTAGCACATGACATGCCCTCAGCATACTTCAAACTCTAGTACCTATAAGGAGAGAACCTCCGACAGACTTCTAACTCAGCAGACCGCCTATCGCAGTGCAGGTACCTTAGCATTTCTCAAGTTCTCCCCTGGTACAGAGATGTACCTGAGTCATAAAACGGAAGGCCACCTGTGACACAGCTGTGTCACACAGGTGCCTAAAGCTTCTAGGGTTTTCACACAGCTACATACTTTTGTTGCAAAGCTATTGACACAGGGCAATTGGCCTCAAAGCACCAATCCCCTTGACCAACACTCTGAGCAATGAGCAAGGTTCCCTTAGACAACTGCTACTGTTTCATCCCTCTTGATAGTACGGGTGGTTCCTATGGACTCAAAGAAACTAGCAAATCTAGGCTTGACCTGCCACCAACTGAAGTCACGGCCCTTGACGCATCAAGCCACCATCACCCTGCTTGCAGCTTCCTGCACAGCACCGGCTTCTTCTCAGCTGTGGCACAGCTCCCTAGCACAGCCATCTCTTTGTCCTTGAAACCACCTTGTATCCTTTTTGGTGGCCATCCTTCTCTGGATAACCCTTCTTCATGGAACCTGTAAGATCTGCTTACACTCAAATGTAAACATTAGATTCCAGTTTAGGTTGCCATTAACCATCAAAACCATGTTGGGGCCTAGATGACCTTTCAATCTCCCCCTTTTTGGTGGTTAGTGGTAACCCAAGCTTCACACATTCAAATATATAGAATTGAAATATTGAAACATGTGAAAGTTGGCAGAATATACTCCCCCTGAATCTGTGCATAAAAGATTTGTTTGACAAGAGATGCACAGTTTACAAGTCTTAATCATGGGAAGTATTTTCTGATGACTTGCATTCTTATCAGTTTAAGTATGTTGATGAATGATCAGAGCATTATATTCCTTATCAGAGCATACATATAAATCAGAGCAAGTCATATCAAACATATGTATAACAGAGCACAAAATACACAAAATATGCAAGACATTGCATCAGAGCATTTGATATGTGTATCAGAGCATGATGAACATGTATATCAGATCATACATATGTATATCAGAGCAAACTATGAATCTGAGCATTCACACATGTTTGACAGAACAAGATGTGCATTAGAGCATACCAAACATGTGTATACAAGAGCATTCCAACATATAAAAATGAGCATAAGAATGCATAAGACATGTATCAGATCAAAAGATTTGCATAAAAGATACAATGTTATCAAGACATAAGATACACCAGAAGGACCAAGTCTTGATACATCATTTTGAAAATATTTCCCAATATGCTCTCCCCCTTAATGCTCTCCCCCTTTTTCTTTTCTCTCCCTTGCCCCTTGCACTACAACTCTACTCTCTCTCTCTCTACTCTACACTCTCTCTCCCCCTTTGACACTAAAACACCCAAAAAGGAAGATAGGAGGAAGAGATACTTCAAGAAGACTTGCTCTGCAGCAGCTGAAGGACCTCTGAGAGCTGATTGGACATAGCTGAGAGCTGGTTGGACATATCTGAGAGTTGAGATTGCACTTGATCCATGTTGGTTTTCAGATGAGAGACTTCTTCTCGAAGCTGACGATTTTCTTTGCGCAGAGTAGCAAGTTGAGCTGGTATGACCTTGTTTACAAAGGCTATGGCAGGGTTGCAAGAGGTGTCATCATCATCAGCATCAGCTGTGTCTGGCACAGGTGCAGCAGCTGTGGCACCGGTGGGGACTTGGCTTTGAACAGGTGATGACCTTGGAGGAGCAGGTGGGGCAGCTGTGTGACTGGGAGATGACACAGCTGGTCCAGGAGAGTCTCCAAATAATGTAGGGACTGCAACCTCATCTGGATGATCATCTGCCTGAGGTCTAAGCTGGGTTTTGATAGTCTTCACAGAGAGATCAAGTGTAGAATCCAGAAGACCTGTTCTTTGAAGGATCATGTACATGATGTACGATTCATACCTCAGCTTAGCCTTTTTATCTTTGGTAACAGCATCTATCTCATGAAAAATGTATCTTGCTACATCAAAGTGCTGATTCTTGGCTATATGCACCAATATCTGCCAGGTTGCATTATAGACAGCATCTGTGTTTCCCCCTTTGGGTTGAAGAGTGACATTCAGAATCTTGATCAGATACTTGGCAGTGATGGTTATACCCTTGAAATAGACATGATCTGAAGGGGCCTTGGTAGGGAATCTGAAATTTCTTGGGTAGAATTTTCTTCTTAATTCATTAGGAACTGGTGCAAGCTTGAAAAGATTTGGCATGCCTGGTTCCAGAGGGGCATGCATTAAGCTATTGAACTCTGGAGCTGTAATTGAAAGGAGTTGACCTCTTGTCTTCCAGAGCATAACATCTTGATTCTCCTGTTCTATCCAAACTGTGGCATAGAACTCTTTGATGATCTCGGGATCATAAGCTTGCTGGAGATTGCATAAGAATTCAAGACCTGAGGCTTGGATCAGAGAAGGAACTGCTCTCAGTCTTGAATCTGTCATAGCTGACCAATCAATTGTCTTGCAATCTACAAAGCCTTTGGAGGCAAGAATCTCATGGTATATACCCCTTTGATGATCATTGTGGAATCTGGGGTCTGAGCAACTTGGAGCTATAAACTCCTGATCTTCAGAGAAGTATGGGTTTGTTGACCTCATCTTTATAAATGAACTAGGTCTCATTGAGGCAACTTTGCTCTTGGATCTCTTGGGATCACTCTTTGGCAGTTTCTTGGTAGCAGCTCTGGGAATAAATTCCATCTGATTGGCCTCAGTCCTCAGAGCATGAGAGAAGATGTAATGATATTTGTCTTCCATGTCTTCTACTCTAACTGAGTGACTGGGAGAGCTGTCCTCATATTCTGCCACTTCTTCCTCTGCTTCTTCTTCTTCTTCTTCTGCGGATTTGTTACTTGGAGATGGGCTCTCTCCCTGATAATCTTCACCAGAATTAGCTCTGGCTGCTCTTGGCCTTGGAGGAGTCACAGACACACCTCTTCCATCATCAGATGAGCTCTCAGAGCTTTCTTCTCTTTCTTCTTGCTCAGCTGACTTACTGACCTGTGCCACAGGGGATGGCATAGGTGCTTGAACTGACTGAGCTGGGTCAGCTGGCGGTGGCACAGGTGATGGAGACCGGTGAGAGTCTTGGGTCTGAGCTTCTTCTCCTGCCTGAGACACAGCTGGTTGAGACAGCTGTGGACTTGATGGTTTTGCAGCCACTAGGGATTCTACTGAAGCTGGTCTTGTAGATGGGGACACTTGAGCCTTTGGTGCAGCTTGATCTTCAGCTTCAGAGATTAAAAACTAAGAAGGAGACAATGGTTTCTGAACATCCAGGGTTGAAATAGAGTCAATGCTTGTTGAACTCTGAGATTTTCTTCCTTTCCTCTGGTATGTCTGTTTTCCGAACTTGCCTGAGCTAGCCACCTGTGTCACAGGTGATAGCTTCTCCTTCTTGAGTTCTTGCATAGCTTGCTTCTGTTGATCCAACTGATCCTTGAGGGATGGCTTAGAGCTCTGGGATGTTTCAGAGATTATTTCAACCTCAGGTTTCTTGTTCAGGCTTCTTTGCAGTAGGCTCCTCAGAGATTTCCTCTGTATTCGATCTCTTTCTCTTTGGGGCTGATGGAGCTGGAAGAACAACTTGAGGTGGAATAACAGTTAGGGGAGCAGCAGCTCTAGGAATAGGAATGGTTCCAGAAAGCATCCCCTGCTTGGTCTTGAGTTCAGCACGCAGAGCTTGTTTCTCAGCACCAGACGGCGTCCTTATGATCTTTCCAAGCAGAGTTTGAATCTCTGCAGCAAGAATTGTTTCAACATCATCCCTGCTGAGGCCTGGTTTGAGGATAGTTCGAGCTGGAGGAGGTTTTCTGAAGTCTTCAGATAGCTGACCTCTCTTGAGTCTGATTTCAGCCAATAGATATTGTTTATCAAGACCTCTGGGCAGAGAATTTGCTTTCTTCTGCAGCTCTTCTATCTGTTGAAGAAGATGACTATCTCTGGCATCAGTTTTAGATAAGCCTCTCTGATCCTTAGACCCTGGCAACAGGCATTTTGTTGAGAGCTTATCCTGCTTTTCAAGAATTTGCTTTCTGATTTCAACTGCAGCATCATGAGAAGATGTTGATGGCAACTGCTTGTGTAAATCTATAATTTCTCTTAAGAGTTCCTTATCTTGTTCTGTTGGAACAGGAATGCCCATAGAAACAGGCCTTGCAGCCTCTGAAAGCTCAAAGCTTTTGGCAGTATAGATAGTGGTCAGCTTTTTTTTGGTTTCTTTATCTGTTTCTTCTCTTATCTGAGCAGCTAACTTATCCATCTCTTCAAGGATTATCTGATCATGCTCAAGATCTTCTTGAGACACTTTAGGCGGTGGAGTAGGTTCTCTGATTGTGAGTGTGCCACTTGGCACCACTACATCTTCAATAGATGGCTTTGGAGTTTTCTTTGCTATCTTCTTGCCCTTCTTGGCAGCCTCTATTCCCAAAGAAGTGTGCTCAACTACAGCTGAGGACCTTGTCCTTTTGGATGGAGCACCCTGAGAACCAGCTTTAGAAGCAGCTGCCTTCTTTCCAGCAGCTACTCTCTGCCTATAAGCCCTTTGCTTTGCTCTTCTTTTCTCTGCAGCCTCCTCTTTTTGTCTCAGCCTCTCTCTTTCTTGATCTGAATCTGAGATGACAAGATCTTTTGGAGAATCCTCTGGATCAGACCATTTCAGAGCACAGTCAGCTCTCTCCGAATCTGAAGACATCTGTAGAAACAAGATAGATAAGAGAGAAGCAGGTAAGAGGTGTTCATTTGATGCAGAGTAATAGCTGTGTTAGACACCTGTGTTAGGATGGGAAGACACAGGTGAGGACTTAAGGTTTTACCGAGGTCTCAGCCAGTTGAATAGGCGCACCTGTGTGACAGGTGAGACCCCTAGCGGTGACACAGCTATGTGCGGGGGCGGACAGCAAATTCATGGAATTTTGAGTTTGACAACAATTTGCTGGCTGATTTTAGGTTGCATGTGTTCAAAAGATTGCACAAGAGTAAGACCAACCCTAATCAGGACCAATGCGCTACTGGATTAGTCTATCAAGACCTAGAACAAGAACTGAGCGCAAAGGAGGGTTTTGCAGAGGCTTACTTTGATCGAGATTGAACTTTGCTGCAGATGAATCGACGTTAGAGTTCAACAGAGTGCTTCCTCCAACTTGTTGAAGAAGTTTCGAGGGCAAAACCGGCGAAAAAGATGAGAACTCGAAAAATTGGCGCACGGCGGAAGTTTTGGGTATGGGAGTTCGAAGCGGTTTCTGTGTGGACGCAGCAACTCTTTATATAGGCCCAGAGGTTATAAGGTGGCTGTGTCACAGCTGACATAAGAACCTGTGACACAGGTGAAAGAGATGTATACTCTGGCCTATGGGATTTTCAAAGCATTCACCTGAGACACAGCTGGGAGACTCAGGTGACAAGTATTTCATCTAGTGAACACCAAGATGGATTGATTTAGATGAGAAAGAAAGCATTAGCACTATCAGAGTGTCCTTAAGAGATCTTCTCAGTGTCAGCTTGCCAGAAAATCAATCAGGCAAAGCTCAAGCTGACATGAGTTGATCTAGATAAAAACTTGTACACAAAAGAGTGCACTTTACAGACTATAGGATATGATTTCAGCATGATGCAAAGCACACGCCTGTGAGACAGGTGGGTAGCACAGGTACAAAAGATGCAAATGACTTAGATGAAATCATATCAGCTAGACACCAAGCCAAACCTTTTATTGCAGGTTAGAGACATCAATGATATTCAATTCACTCCTCAGGGCACAGAACCTAGTCTCATCTAAGGGCTTGGTGAATATATCAGCTAATTGTTTTTCAGTCCTTACATGGCACAGCTGTATATCTCCTTTTTCTACATGGTCTCTAAGGAAGTGGTGCCTCACTTCTATGTGTTTAGATCTTTGGTGATGAACTGGGTTGTTGGCTAACTTGATTGCACTTTCATTATCACAGAAGAGGGGTACTTGATTAAAAGATATGTTAAAATCTTTCAAGGTCTGCCTCATCCATAATAATTGAGCACAACAACTACCAGCAGCAATATATTCGGCTTCTGCAGTGGAAAGGGCCACTGAATTTTGTTTCTTGGATGACCAGGACACTAATGAGTGCCCTAGGAATTGACAGGTACCTGAGGTGCTTTTTCGGTCAACCTTACACCCTGCATAGTCGCTATCAGAATAGCCAACTAGCTCAAAGTTTGCACCTTTAGGATACCACAAGCCAAACCCTGGAGTATGAATCCAATATCTCAGAATCCTGCGGACTGCCACTCTGTGACAATCCTTAGGGTTAGCTTAGAATCTAGCATACATGCAAACACTAAGCATAATATCAGGCCTAGATGCACACAAATACAGCAAAGAACCTATCATGGATCTAAATTCCTTTTGATCAGCAGACTTACCTTCAGTGTTTAGATCCAGATGGCCATTAGTTTGCATGGGAGTGTGTATACCTTTTGCATCCTTCATGCCAAACTTGGAGATGATGTCTTTGGTGAACTTTTCTTGTGAGATGAAAGTCCCTTCCTTCAGTTGATGGATCTGAAGTCCTAGGAAGTACTTGAGTTCTCCATCCAAAGACATCTCAAATCTCTTGGTCATCAGCTTGCTAAACTCTTCACTCATGGAACGGTTAGTACTACCAAATATTATGTCATCGACATAAATTTGGCACACAAATAATTCTTTTCCATTTCTTTTAGTGAATAGAGTTGTATCAACTAAGCCCATTTTAAATCCATTGCTGATTAGAAATTCTTTCAATGTGTCATACCATGCCCTAGGTGCTTGTTTTAGACCGTAGAGAGCTTTGTGCAATTTGTAAACATGGTACGGCTTCTTATCATTTTCAAAACCTGGTGGCTGCTCTACATATACAAGCTCAGAAAGTTTACCATTCAGAAATGCTGACCTGACATCCATTTGGTACAGTTTGATATTGTGATGAGCAGCATAGGCTAACAGGATTCTGATGGCTTCAAGTCTTGCCACTGGGGCAAAAGTTTCTCCAAAGTCCAGACCTTCTACTTGTGTGAATCCTTGTGCCACAAGTCTGGCTTTGTTTCTTACCACCAGTCCATTAGTGTCTTGCTTGTTCCTAAAGACCCATTTGGTTCCAATCACATTATGGTCTTTAGGTCTTTCCACCAGTGACCATACTTCATTTCTCTCGAACTGGTTGAACTCCTCATGCATAGCATTGATCTAGTCAGCATCCTTTAGAGCTTCACCTATGGTCCTAGGTTCAACATTTGAGACAAAAGAGTAATGTTCACAAAAATTAGCAATTCGAGATCGAGTGGTCACTCCCCTATTAATGGCACCGAGGATATTGTCCACAGGGTGATCCTTCTGCAGCCGGCTGATCACAAGGGGATCGGGGTCAACTGTCTATGTCACAGCTGATGGAGTTGCCTGTGACACCGGTAGTTCTTCCTGTGACACAGCTGGGTGCATGAAGGCTTCTGCGTCAAGTTGATCATTGGCTGGGTTGCACTCGAACTCTATATCATGATCTCCAGTGTCTTTAAGGATTGATGCAGTAGAGGGTTCTTGATCACTTGGTGAGGCAGGCTCCTCCTTGATGGTGGGTCTGATCTCACCGGTGGACTTCTTCAGAATATCCTCATTTCCTACATCAATAGCAACTTGCTCTCCTTGGGAGCCATAAGACTCATCAAAATCCACATCTATATATTCTTCAACAACCTGAGAGGAAGTGTTCAAGACTCTATAGGCATGGGAGTTAGTGGAATAACCAAGGAATATACCAACATCAGATTTAGCTTCAAACTTAGTTAGGCGTTTGCCTTTCCTAAGAATGTAGCACTTATAACCAAATACTCTGAAGTATGAAATGTTTGGCTTGCTGTTGGTGAGCAGTTCATAGGGAGTCTTCTTGAGTAGTGGATGAAGGTATATCCTGTTGACAGAGTGACAGACAGTATTGACAGCTTCAGCCCAAAATCTTGGTGAAGTCTTGTATTCATCTAATAAAGTCATTGCCATCTCTATCAGAGTTCTGTTCTTCCTTTCCACCACTCCATTTTGTTGTGGGGCATATGGACCTGAAAATTCATACTTGATTCCATGCTTGTCCAGAAATGCTTCCACCTTGGAGTTCTTGAACTCACTCCCATTGTCACTCCTGACCTTTACAAGATTCACCTTCCACTTATTTTGCACTCTGACAATGAGATGCTTGAATTTCGTGTACACATGTGTCTTCTCCTTCAAAAAGAACACCCAAGTATACCTAGAAAAATCATCTACAATGACAAAGCCATATTTGTTACCTCCTAAGCTCTCATAGGTTGTTGGACCAAAGAGGTCAATGTGAATGAGCTCGAAGGGAGTGGAGGTTGTCATGATGTTCTTAGGTCGATGGGCAGCTCCAACTTGTTTGCCGGCTTGACATGCGCTGCAGGGTTTGTCCTTTTCGAACTTCACCTTCTCCAAGCCTATGACATGTCATGTTTGCTCAGCTTGTTCAGAAGCTTCATCCCAGCATGTCCTAGCCGCCTGTGCCACAGCCATCCAAGACTGGTCTTGACCATTAGGCACCATGGAGCTGCTACAGGCTGTTCATAGAAGTTCACAATGTAGAGCTTGCCAGACCTGCATCCTTCAAATACTTGTGAATCATCAGATAGTTTGGAAGCTATAACCTTTTCAGGATAGAAAATAACTTTCATGCCTATGTCACACAGCTGTGACACAGACATCAGACTATAGCCTATCTGATCAACAAGCATTACATTAGATAAGGAGTGATTCTCAGATATGGCATACTTCAAACTCTAGTACCTATAAGGAGAGAACCTCCGACAAACTTCTGACTCAGCAGACCGCCTATCGCAGTGCAGGTACCTTAGCATTTCTCAAGTTCTCCCCTGGTACAGAGATGTACCTGAGTCATAAAGCGGAAGGCCACCTGTGACACAGCTGTGTCACACAGGTGCCTAAAGCTTCTAGGGTTTTCACACAGCTACATACTTTTGTTGCAAAGCTATTGACACAGGGTAATTGGCCTCAAAGCACCAATCCCCTTGACCAACACTCTGAGCAATGAGCAAGGTTCCCTTAGACAACTGCTACTGTTTCATCCCTCTTGATAGTACGGGTGGTTCCTATGGACTCAAAGAAATTAGCAAATCTAGGCTTGACCTGCCACCAACTGAAGTCACAGCCCTTGACGCATCAAGCCACCATCACCCTGCTTGCAGCTCCCTGCACAGCACCGGCTTCTTCTCAGCTGTGGCACAGCTCCCTAGTACAGCCATCTCTTTGTCCTTGAAACCACCTTGTACCCTTTTTGGTGGCCATCCTTCTCTGGATAACCCTTCTTCATGGAACCTGTAAGATCTGCTTACACTCAAATGTAAACATTAGATTCCAGTTTAGGTTGCCATTAACCATCAAAACCATGTTGGGGCCTAGATGACCTTTCACCCCGGCGCCACCACCTCTCTTGCCGAGCGCCTCAATCTCCCGAGCTCTCCTTCCAAACCGTGTAACCAGTGAGCCGCAAGCCCCACTGTCGCCGCCGTGGCCTCCCCAACAACAACGCCGCCGCCGGTGAATCAACCCCACTGCCCCAAGTTGTCCTGCCAAGCTCGCTCAAGCACCGCACCGCCTCACCTCCCTCTTCGTGCTGCCGCTACGGTCGTCGTCATCACCGTAGAAGCTCCAGAGCCACCGCCGCTGCCGGCGGGACACACCACCGTGCAGCTCCGCCCAACTCCTACGCCCTCCGCCCGTGCTGCGAAAGGAGTCTTTCCCCAATCGCCTCTCCCTGCTGTCGGTGCACGCGGGTGCTAATAACGTCGCCCCAATAGCCACTAACGGTCAGGCGAGCTCGCCCTGACGGTTACGCCCGACACAGCCCACAACCCGTAAGCAGAGGCGCAGTCTGAGTTTACGCTTCCCCAGTTGGAAGGCATGGGTCGTGAGATTAACTCGTTCTGCGCCTCCAATTTGCGCTTCCTCTGAACCGAAGGCATATTCTCCAAAACCGCCTTTGGCATCACCTAAATCTCCTCAAATCCAAGCAACGAATGCCCTCTGATTAGCGAAACTTCAGACGATTGTATCTTCGTAAGTAATCATCGGAACCCAGTAGTTTTTCTTTCTAAAATCCAAAAATCTCATATGCTTTCCCTAGGACCACTTTTGAAATTTTTGAGTTTAATTAAAATCTCATGTTTAAAGTTGGACCTTGGCAACTCATAATAGGAAGCATATATATTGTAAATTACTTTCAACTAACCTCCTGAAATGTCATCCAACATGGTTTATCCTACGGGCTCAAACATCTATCTAGATCCGAACAAATTACCCTAAGAGCTATGGATATCGACTTATACTCCAAAGATTTTGAAGTAAAATCTATAATCTTGCATACATTGCCGGGACCATCAACCTAGCGGATCAAATCATTCTAACATCTTGGTACTAGAGGATAATCGTAGGTCCAACTCGTTCTTCCTCAAACACACTACGTGAAATGGAACCCTAACGACTCATACCTTACGTAAAAATAAAATAAAATATAAATGACTGTCAAAAGAGTTCATTGAGGCACGGATTATTCTACGAACCATTTTAAAAATAATGAATGCCCTCTGAACCCAGATAAAGCCTAAGAACTAAAATCATCCCAAGGACTAATATGTTATTAATCCAATGAATTAGGTTTTTCCAATCCTCGCAAAGGATCCTTATTTCATGTGAGGTGAATTCCTTCTCGCCATTTTGCAAGCCCTAAGAAAACAACTAGGTCCAGAGTGCATGTCTTAAGTTCATGAGTGTATGTTGGTTCTTATTTGGTTCTCCTCGCACCGCTATTTATTCGTTGCTTTCCAACGTGTAGTTTCGATGATACGACGAATCATGCGAAGGAATCTGGGGGAGCCACCGAATCAAATTTGAGACCGAGACCCGGCCAATATCGCCAGGCAAGCATTCCCACCTTGATCATGTTGAATCCCATATGTGTGAAATCTAATTATTTTGTTTGTGAAACTTGCATGTTATGTGGATATCAACAGTATTTTATGTAGACATAGTTATGCCCTATAGTTGCATACAACTTAGGTCCAAAAATCTGACCCTTGTAAACCTAGACATTTTAGTCGGTTGATATTCAACCGACAAAAATAATAAGGATATAGGCATTAGCCACGCTTAGACCTTGAAAGAGCATCTAGGCTCCTTATTGGTTTTGATGGTTAATGGCAACTTAAACTGGAATCTAACGTTTACAATGAGTGTAAGTAGGTTTAATAGATTCCAGGAAGAAGGGTCATCAAGGAACCCAAAAAGTACAAAGGTAGTTTCCAGGACAAGGGATTGGCTGTGCTAGGCAGCTGTGTCACAGCTGTGAGGAAGCCGGTGCTATGCGAGGAGTTGCAAGCAAGGTGATGGTGGCTTGATGCGTCAAGAGCCGTGAATACAGTTGGTGGCAGGTAAAGTCTAGATTTGCTAGTTTCTTTGAGTCCATAGGAAACACCCATACTATCAAGAGGGATGAAGTAGTAATGTTCTGTGGAGGTTCTTTTGCTTAATGCTCGGAGTGTTGGACAGTGGCACTGATGCTTTGAGGTCAGTGGTCCTGTGTCAACAGTTTTGCACAAGTGTGAAACTGGCTTGTGCTAGCATTCTGCAGTGCTAGCAGTAGAAAGCCTAGAGGTTAGAGCCACGGTGTGATACAGCTGTGTCACAGGTGGTCTTTCGCTCTGTGACTCAGGTACACCTCTGTACTAGGGAAGAGCTTATAAATGCTAAGGGACCTACACTGCGATGGTCTGTCTGCCAAGTCAGAAGACTGTCGGAGGTTCTCTCCTTATTAGAGATCAGAGTTAGTTGTGCGCTGAGGGCATGTAGTGTGCCAAGATCGGGCTGAGTAGTTAGGCTACGTCAGCTAAGGGTTCACCTGTGTGTGCCGCCGGTGACACAGGTGTTGGTCTGCTCGAGCCGGTTATAGTTGGGGCGGTGTGATTGGCTGTGTCACCGGTGTCTGTCACCGGTGACTCACTTAATCCTACGTGGCAACAGTGTAACGGTCGGGTGCCTGTGAACCCTATATATAGGGGACCAGGAGAGGTCTTCAACCGCAACCTTGCTCAATCCAGTGAATCATATCCGACCGTTGCAAAGCCTCCTACTCTCAGAACAGAAGCCAAACTTTCTAAGTGTTAGTTCACGAGAGTTAGAGTCTCTGAGCAAAGAGCATTGGTTCCTCCAAGAGTTGTTGCTACTGAATCTGTTACTCTTGGAGTGTCTACTCCTAGACGGGCGTAGGAGTCACTGGTATCACCCAAGCTTATGTGAGTTGAACCAGACGTTTGTGAAGGTGATCTGAAGTCTACCTGCTGCAAGGCTAAAGGACTTCCACAAGCAAAGAAAGAGGCCTGATCACTCAGGTACTCGGAGAACAAGCACGATTCAGTGCTGACGATCTCTTCGGAGTAGGCTCTCCAACGGAGACGTACCTCTCTGCAAAGAGTAGGGAACTTCGGTAAAAAACACCTTGTCTCTCTGAGTCCTTTTTACATTGCTTTTAGATATTCATTAGACTTGCCTGCCTGTGTTGATCATTCATATCTTGTTCATCTGTGATTGATTACCTTTACACATGTGTTAGCATAGCTGTGTCTCAGTTGCTGAATATCATATCTCTTGCCTGTGCCAGCTACCTGTTACACAGCTGATTAACTTGCTTATTTGTTCTAAGGTTTTAGCTTACCTGTGTTAGACACCTGTGTGACAGCTAAGTGTTAATTTGCATATCACATATTGCCTGTGTCATTCACCTGTCTCACAGCTAGTTTATCCTAGCAATCTGTTAAGGCTTAAATTGATAACCAAAGTTAAAACAAGTGAAAAATAGTTAGCCTCCTATTCATCTCCTCTAGTTGGCATCCTCGGTCCTTTCAGACCTGCTATAGATAAAAACTAAATTTTCGCTCGGTTTAAACGAACTCATTTGGGACAAGGGAATAAAATCCTCGGATAGCACGTGCTTTCTGAGGCGACTGTTTCGAAAGAAATGTTTGCCAAAAACCCCAAATAAAATGGAGGATTTTGATTCAGGTGAGAATGGTAAGGGCAGCCCGGGGCTGTAGAGTATCTGATGGTGGCATGGTCGTCGAGGACGAAAATGGAGTCTTGCTCGAATCGATTAAGGACCGAGCCTAAGTGCCACTAAACTAGTTCCTCACCGTACGTCCACATGTTTTTTATGAGAAGGACTTGGCTTGGTACCCCGGCAAGTACTAGAGTATGGACCCGTGGGAAGTAGGAAGTATGTGACTAGGTGGTTAAAGTCCTAGAGATCCACTAGCGCTGGGCGTTTGGGTGCAAGCATTTCACACCTCTAGTAGCCCCCGCGCCCTTCCTTGCAGTGCAATCCCCAGCCAGAGTATCTGTTGTCCCTTCTTCTATTCCCTCTTTCCAGTCTCAGCATGTTTCTATCTGGGAGCAGATGGCACCATTCCATTGATGCGACACAAAGATGGGGAGTCCCATTTTTGGTCTGGGACGTAAAAGTTGGGTTACCCACCTAGCGGGTCCAGCTGTAGTATGGAAACGGGCGAAGGTCTCATTGCAATAACCCTGCCAGCACACCTCGCGAAGTGTGCCCATTGGATCCTGGCAACAAGGGGGACTTGCATCTTATAGGTAAAATCGTACAATCTCTGCAGAGTATTAAAAACTATTCGAATAACCACGTCCTCGGTTATGGACATGAACTGGCAATCCTTTTTCTCTCCACCTATGTCCACCTTATCTCACTTTTCTTACTCGATCTCCTCTCTCCTTTTCCCCTTTTCTCCCTCGTTCCTGTTAAAGCGAAAATCGCAGCTCTCGATGACTAGTGCCATGGATCCCCAGCTCTATGCTCTCTCCTGTTGCTCCTTTCTACATTTTTCTCAACTAATTCTACTACTCTGTCATCTCTCGGTTTCTCTCCTAGAGAACCTCTACCATAAATCCTCTTTCTCCCACCATTTCCTCTCACCTCCGAGCTCGATTCGTATCGTTGAGGACGAGGCACCATCGATCAGTTCAATAATAGCGAGATTCGGCCCTGTCAATCTCTTGGCGGTCTTCCAAACGCGGCGACAGCCAGAGCTCAATCCATGTTGGTGGCTACGTCATGGCTACCCACAGGGATGCGAAGACAGAAGAATTTCGACGGAGCAGCCATGGCGGCAACGACAGAAGGAGCTACACGTGACTTTGCTTCTCATTCGCACCTTCTCCCACATGGGTTCGGGAGTTGGTCAAGTTAGGCTGAGCTAGACCATCTAGACCAATGTGGCGAGCTGGGGCAACTATCGATCGAGGAGCGTTCAACATGCTTTGAATTAAAACTATATCTCCTATTTATTGTAATCTTTGGTTGTATCCCTCCACTTTATATCAGAGCGTGTATTTTTGTCTCGCATAGAGATTAAGTTTGCCTCTACTCTAACTAAAGGAGGGGGTAAAAAGACTGCATTACACTTAGCCACAGCTATGCATGCGTAAAATTTGGGCCCTCAGCTGAATTGAAAGCGACATATCACATAAAAGTGGCCATCTAGCTATCTACGTTGTTTTTTCACTCAAAGTGACATGCATGTCTCTCCCTCTGATGAATTTTTCATGCATGTCACAGTACAATGTCATTTTTTGTCTGCACGGCACAACAAAAGAGCACTTAATTTTGGTTTGTGCACGTATTTTTATTTGTTAAGTACACCGAAGTTGTTTATAAATATCTGATAGTGGCTTAACGCGGTATAGGCACTAGAATATGGCATCTGTACTGGGCCTAAACGATCCAATTGACGACTCTAAAGATACTTTGAACCTAGATGATGAGCCAGCTAATGGCAACAGAGGTAGGGATGATCTTAATCCATCTAATGGACCTGACAATGGCAGAGGAGGTGGGCTACTTTTTGCTTTTTACGAGTAATTATTTTTATGTAACCGCCAGTATTTTGTTAAAAGGTTACTAAACACATGTGTTTTCAGCAAATGTGTCTAAAAACATTGATGGTCATGTAGGTGGCAGTGAAGGTGAGCTACCGGTTTGTCTTTGCCATTTGATCTCTTTTGCATTTTGCTGTCTAATTTTTTATGCAAAGAACCTGATTCTACATGAGTTAACTGAATACATGTGCTTTTCTAGATGAAAACAAGAATAGTGATGCTCATCCAACAAAGGAACGGGTAAGCAATGACATGCATCGAGCTATATAATGGATGCTTCTAGAGGAAAGTACACTTGGCAAATTGAAGTATGGAATTTCAAAAGCAGAAGCTACACATTTTGAAGTCTCCTTGAGAGCTGTTTGATGCATTTGGACAATAGGAAAGCATGGAAGTGAAATTGCTAGAGTTTGCCATAAGAAGACGGGAAATTGCGGCCGCAAGAAATTGCGATCGAGCGCAAAGTATCTGTGATGTGCCTCTACGAACCCCTACCACTATGTCTGAGCTTAATAATGCTTTGAACGTCAATTTGAGCTCAAGGAAGGAGAGTTAGTGCATCATACAAATCAAATAAAGTTTTCTTTAACCGATGAGAACAAGAAAGCTCAACGCTATTGCTTGTCAATCTTGACAAAGCATTCCACATGATCTAGTTATTAAGTTGATAAACAATGTTGTTTTTATTGATGAAAAGTGGTTGCACGTGACAAAGAAGTGTCAAAATTGGTTATAGGGTGGCTACTAGTACATGTCTTGTAGAATCAAAAATGTCACCTGAATCTATACGCCCTCTGATATGAAATGGAGGGAGTATCTCAATTTTTGATTTGCTTAATCATCCTGAAGTTTATCGGTGGCAGTAATGCATGTCTTAGATACAAGTAGTGTCCAATGCAATATCTATCGTATCTTTAAATTCTGGTTTGCTCAATAGCATGTATCTCATACAAGACACAAATTAACTCTAGGTACGTTTTGAACCTAGACAAGATCATTTTTGGCCTTGCTGAGCTAGGTTTTGGTGTTTGGTGTTGTAAAGTCAATACTCATTTTTTATTGCCGGTTAGCTATGTCGGGCCAAGAAAAACTCGCTAGACCAATCTTCCGTCAGAACACATCCAACCTGCCTTTAACAAACAAAACATGTCCAACTAGAATCTGAATCTGAATTTATTTGTCTTTTGATATGATTGAGATCTAAATTTCAATACTACATATATTAGCCGGTTTGCACGTATTGAGCAGCTACCAATAAGTTTTTAGCCAAGCGCTGGCTCATCCACGACCCTCTGGAGCCAATATGATATGAGAGTATGCTCAATGTATAAGATAGGAGGTACGAAGAGAATCTTTCTAGCAAAGAACCAATTTCATACATTGAGCAAGTTTTGGAGAGAGTGTCTACGTAAGCGACTAGCACCGAGTGAAGTATCAGTTCTAAACCACGAAAATTTGTTAAGCTGATCACGGGAAGAGACATGTAGAAAAGCAGAAAGATTGAAAGTAAAAAATATTAAAAAAAAGAATAAATTAGGACTAGTATCATACATTATAGTATTTTTTTAAGTTAAATTTTTAGGTGGATCTTACCATATTACCTCTAAATAGACGTGAAAGCTCCGATGAGCGAGGAGTCGATACATATGTTTCCCTTTATGCTCATGTAAAAGAGAAGAAAGAAGAGGAGAAAAACAATCTAGGGTTTGTTCCATTCCATTTCTGGGGAGCCCACCGTCTCCAAACTCCCGTGTCGTCCTCCCCCCTTTCCTTTCCTCAGCCGCGACCAAAGAGGCGTCGCCGGCGGCGGGACCTACGGCCGTCGGCAGGCAGCAGGCAGCCGCAGCCGCATCCTGCTCGGCGGCCTCCTCGTGCAGGCCAGAAGCGGCGGCAGCAGCAGCAGCCGCGGCCGCAAAAGGATCGGCGGCGGCGGTCCGGTGCCCCGTAGCGTCGTTCGCAGCTAGGTACGGACACTTCTGGTTCGAGGTGATTCGAGGACCCTCTTCTTGTTCCCCTGTTGTGCTTCGAGATGAATTTGTTGCTAGCTCAAGCAAGCTTACGCTCTTTTATGTTGGTTATTTTCCATGCTCAAGTTGTTGCGCCGGCATAGCTCCAGTCCTGTACTAGATTGCTAGGGTAGAAAGGCAAGCGGTTACTAGCCTACTAGCTGATGTGAACCCGATGTGATCGGAAATGATAAAAAAAGATCTCTTTTTTAGGAGATGTTAAATAATCTTGTAGTAGGGTGTAAGCTTGCTTTTGATATTCCTGCATTTTCTTCGGTTCCCTTTTGTTTATTGTGCAGATGTTAGTAAGTCCTAGCATTACATCTTGCTTCATCATCTGATTCTTGTTTACACCGAAATGTTGAATACTCTAGACATTGCGAGCCCACAGGATAATCTTACACCAGAATGTTGAATACTCTGTATGCTAGGTGTTCTTTGTTCGTACTGAATTATGGCCAATTCGAATTCATTACCTGCAATCCAACTGGAACAGTGGTGGATGTGTTGGGAGGTCGAAGTATGATCCTTTTGGTGTTTAGCTAATCACCAATTGACATATGAATGGCAAGTCCATTAATTTGAAATTAACTTATACATTCAATTTTTGGTGGCAATTGCCTAAGTCAGAAATTGCTACCACAAGCCTGTGTAGGAGTCCTGAATATGCATGTCTGGTGTCTGCTCAGCTTGAGGTTTACTATGCAGCATTTAGAACGTTATTCATCAAGTAAGATAAATGCTTGTTTGTTAAGTATGTTCTCCCAGATAAATGCCCTTGGATTACTTATGTTGTTTACTCACTCTTGCCATTTCAATCGGTTCATCCAATTAATTAATTGTGTGTTGCCAATGCAACCTTGATATTTAGTGTCAAATTGGTGGGTTGACCATGTCTAATAATGTCTGATTTCCATCAGTCTTTAATCTTTACATAATTTTTTGTATCTTTGATACGTTTTATCCATCAATATACAGGCAATAGATTAGATCAACAGATTTGTCACCACAAAGGAATCAACAATCTGTCTTAGCCTTCCTCTGGTAGTAATTGAGCATTGTGAATACTCTGGAATGGCAGAGGCCAGTCCTATAACAGAAACATCAACAGATGATACTGATGAAAACCATATGGTAAGTCTTTTCTTATTCTTGTTTCCGTGGTGAAATCTTGTCCTTGATCTGAGGTATTCGGCATAAAAGATTAATTGTCTGCTTTTATTAAATGATGTGGGGAATAATGTAATTATTATTACTGAACTATTCCATCAGGACTCTTGAGTGCTTAGATTACTTCAAAACATCAATTGAATGAAACCTTCACATTTAATGATCCAATAGAATTATGTGTTATGAATGGGAAATTCACATAGATGTCCATCAAATTAGGGAGTGGAGAACAACATAAACAGTCGGGTTTACCTATTAGCTGGCAAAGTATACTTTTGGCAATATCGCATGACACTAGTTAAATCTGTTCACAACTTGATTTGGATCCTTAAACCCCTTGATTTTGTCTTAGTTCCTCAACAACCATTTATTTGTTTTTCGTCCTTCACAATAGCTTGTCAAATTGGACCATTGAAGTATAATATCAAGTTTACAATTACGATAAAACATATAATGTAGGTCTTTAACTCATCGACCAAGGTTGATGTAGATTATGTGGTAGTCCCTCTGTTCAGAATTATAAGACATATTTTGACTGTCCAAATTGAAGCTCTGGCCAACAGTTAATCCAATAATATGTTGGTTATTTGACACAAAATTGATATAATTAGATTCTTCTTCAAAAACACTTTCTTATGGTTGTGATTTTGTAGCGATTAATGAAATATTATACAAGTAATTTACGGTCAAAGCATGAACTTGGACAGTCAAAATACACCTTATAATTATAAACGAAGGGAGTAGTTGATGGTGGTAATTTCAACAGTAATAATTCAAAAGCTCATATAAGAAGGTATTCAAATACCTTATGTATGCGATGCAAACCCTAGCAAGTGATACTTTCAAGTAAGGCTCAGGCCTGGCGAGGCTCGGCTTGGGCTCGGAGGCGCAACGAGCCAAGCCTGAGCCTCCTCCTCGGCTTGTAAAGCTCGGCGAGCCGAGCCAAAAAGCTCGCGAGCCGCTCGGAGGCTCATTTGGGCTCGTTGCATAAAAAAATTTAGGCATGATCTTTGCTAAAAAAAATGACAATCCATATACATATATTGAACAATTATACAATTCACAAGCACATATAACATAAAAAGTGATGCAATCAACACATCAATAAGTCTTAAGTTGTCAACAATAACATTCAAACATGCACCAAGTCCATGTCCAATAAGTTATCAAATGTAAAGTCTCAAACTCTCAACATGAAGAATTCAACATCCAAAAACACAAAATGACATCATGTCATGCGACCATCAATATGAAGCTCTATTTTTATTCTTCGTTCTCCTTTCTTCCAAAATCCAAATAGAAGAGATGGAACAATTTAATCCTACATGTCAAATAAAAGAATGATTCATCAATTATATGCATTTTGTATTTTAAACATTATATATGTGAACTTCGTAGTATTAGCATTATAGCACTTACTAGTTGCTCTCCACCATGCTTTTGGAAATGGAATGAGCTCGACATCATCCTCATCATCTTCTTCATAAATAAATTCATAGTAATCGAGTTATGCATGTTATAGATAAACGATAACAATAATAATATAAAATAAATTATGACATCGGTAATAAACATACCACTGACATAATAACTTTCTTGTCATTATGTGCACCTCTAATCTAGCTAGAAGCACACACCAGTGCCTCCACCATAGCTGGCCGTAGAGAACTCCGATAGTCATCTAGAACTCTACCCCCGGTGCTAAAAGTGGACTCTGAAGATACGGAAGTGACTGGTATAGTCAAGAAGTTCTTTGCCATCTTTGACACTACCGGTTATCTATGTGCATTCAACTTTCACCACTCAAACAAATTAAAATCTTTGTTTGCCAAGCTTTCATTCTTCTCATCTAGATATATGAGAAGCTCACTCTTTGATGGCTCCATAGAAGATGAAAACAAGAAGGACTGAAACTCGCTTGAGCTAGAGGGTAAAGAGCTACTTGTATCCACAGTAGAAGATGATGATGCACCAGATTTTTGAAAAGCCGTCTTCTCATGTCTATGGTCCATTACTTACTTTTTATATAGTTTTTCTAATTCATTCTTGACATCCTCATACTCAACTATAGCTTTCCTCCGGTTCATAAATTTTTTAAAACCCCATTCAATATATTTAAGCTTGTACCTTGGGTCAATAATAGTTGCAGTCACCATGATATTATTCTTTTCCTCCCAATACTTGTTGAACTTTTCCATCATTGCAGTGTTCATAATCTTCAAATGTTCATTACTAGAAGCACAAGCAGCTCTTAAAGCAATTTTGACATTGATAATGTGAGGATAAAAGATATTTGAAGTAGGATATGTGGAAACTGGAAATACAGTAGTGACTTCTGCCAAAGATATAAGTATTGGTTGAATAGTTTCAAACATTGTCCATTCCTCCCATGTGGGCTCCCATCTATAATTTGCATCTGAATCAGCATATGACACTAGTGCTTCCTTGTAAGTAATGCATGTTTTTAACATATAATATGTCGAATTTCACTGTATGGACACATCAAGTTTCAGTCATTCTCCAATGGTCAATGCAAGAGATCTGCAAATCTTAACAAACTTGTGCAAGCGAGATGGAGACTTTTTATGTACTTCACAGATTCTCTAACATTGGTTATCAAATGTGATATGCTTGCTATCTCATCATTCACTACCAAATTAATAATGTGAGCACAACGGCGAATATGGAAATATTTTGCAATGAAACAACGTGAGCCTCTAGCAGCAAACTTAGCCTTCAAAGCCCGGACAGCTACATCATTGTTAGATGCATTATCTAGAGTGATTGAGATGGTCTTGTCCTCTATCTTCTATGCAGCCACACAATCAAACACAACTTGAGATATCACATGACCAGTATATGGAGGATCTAACTCCATAAAATTCAGCACACGGCATTGCATATTTCAATCTTTATCAACGTAATGTGTAACTAAACACATATAGGAAAGTGTTTGGTTGGATGCCTACAAATCAGTGGTTAAATCTATGCTGTCTACACCTTTAAGGTTCTTCATAAGTATTTCTCTCTTACAATCAATAACCTTCAGACATTCACTTCTTGTAGTTTTTCTATCAGTAAACTGATAAGAAGGATTTAAGTACTTCATCAAGATGTTGAACCATGTGTGCTCTACCATCCTAAATGGATACGCATGAACTATGATCATCTTAGCAAGTAATTTTCGAGTTTGCTCATGACTATACTCACTAGGAGAATGCATAACAGGAATCTCAGAATCACTTGCACTTGATGGAGCAAAATTCAAAAGAGCTTGATTACCCTTCTTTGCCATCATGTTCGTGTATGCCGCGCATGCTCTCTTGTGCCTCCCAAGATGAGAAGTACAACCTCCTTGTGTGTAAGATTATAATTTCTTACAGAACAAACACCGGCCCCTTCAGTATCATCACACCTTTCTCCTTTGTGGATGGCAATGGGACCTCAAAATAGTTCCAAACATCTGAAGTCTGCTTACTGCTCGACTGAACAGCAACCTTTGGCCCAACCTTCACCCCCTCTTTGTCGTTTTCTTCCTTTTGCTGGTACTGAACAATTAGCATCTTCGGAATTCTCATCATCAAAAACATCAATATATGGTCCCTCTACCTCTGGACCATCTCCCATGCCAATGTCTTTCTCAGACATGCTGTCGTTCCTATCATAGGAATTTTCTTCATCCTCCTCCTCGTATACCGGCTGAAAATAAAAAAAGCAAACATCATATCACTTTACAACAATTCAATAATAGTACAATTCAATTACAACAATAAAACAATTTAACCGTACACGTACAATAATTATTCTACACATATAACAATACAACATTGATTTATTTATACAAATTAGCAATCACCCATGAAAAGTGCAAAAAGATGGTTATACCATTCGTGGTGCAGTGGCAATGACCACGCCGGGCCTAGGTAGCCGCGATGCACTTGCCTTTGCAGCGTGTGCAGCGCCAGCGCGACTGATGACAGTGCCTCTCTTTCCTCCACGTGTGAGTGCCCGCGACCCCTCACTAGCCTGTTGCTCCGGTTCCATGACGGTGGTGTCGCCCTTTGCAAGAAAAAGTAGTGATGGTTTAAGAAAAGAGCAGAAATCATCTAACAGCACAATATAATAAAATAAACAATAGAATGAATAGCTAAAAAACTAGAAACCTTCAACTGCATAGCAATTCACCTGCAACAGAGACATTCAACAATAATGCAATTCACTTGCAACTGAGACCTTCAACTGCAATCAAATAATACTCTTATAAATATTTTATTCACCTTCTTATTCTTTTCTAATCAAATAATACAGTTACAAACAGAGAATTTAGGAGTTCCAGTTAACATTTCTGTCCTAGAGGTAATGCTGCTGCAGGTTATTTAGCTGAATTTTTTGCTGACGGGAATCACATGATAGTATTTTCTTGTAGCGTTGCAAACTTACAATATTGTGGTCTATGCTTGCTACTCGTGGAAAGTGATAGTACTTGGTAGTATCCAGTTATGCACTACTCGTGGAAAGGTGAGTCTACATGTCAGGATTATAGTGTTTTCCTGCAAGCAATAGAGCTGACTTTTTCTTCAACAAAATATATCCGAGATAAATACTTAAATTATATTATTTCCTTGATCACACCATATCAGAAGTTATCTAATTTCCATCATTCCATCAGCATAGCACACCCCCAGCAAGTTTTCAGGGGTTACAGGTTCATGTTCAACAATTTACAGGATGAAGCTCCCAAGGAGAATGAAATAGTCAGTGTGCAATTTTTTTTTACTCAGATAATCACCACAAAATTGCAACTCCAGTTTCCGTAGTTGTTACTAAATTGATATCCCTTTGAATATACACACATGATGCACCTCTCTGCAAAAGTTGGGCCTGTGAAAATCACAAATTTGATGATCTGGCACTAGAAATTGTAACCCATCAACACATTCAATTCTAAAAGGCGCATCAGACAAACCTGTGGAAAAACAGTATGCAATCTGGCATTTCGCTGTTTACAGACTACTGCCTTTGATCTGGCATGGAATTTAAATCAGGCATGACACGGCTGTATTCTGACCTGAAAAAAAAACAACGCACATAAAATTAACCTTTCTGTTGTTGCATCAGGGTAACTCTGTTGATTTCACCATATCAGAGAAAGCAGCAACAACTTAGAAAACTATAAAGTACAATTGTATAGCAGCTGTACGGGAATAGCATGAAAAAGTATCCAACTTCAGGTATTTAACAATATAAGCTAATAGCTCAGATAAGTGTAACCTACTGGACGAAACATAATCCCATGATATCTTATGCAAAATGATAAATAAATATAGAAGTATTCTCACTAGGCATAACATGAAGACAAATGAGAAGAAAACAGGGAGTGCATAGGTTAACCTATAAGTTCAGCTAGAGAAGTAAACTGAGTAGTAAAATAAACATGCATCTAAATGTCTTTTCCCTTAACCAGGGAACAAATTCAGCATAATCAGTGCTGCACCGTAGACAATGCCAGGTCAATCTAGGGGGCCAAAATTCAGAACAAAGAATTAGACGTGGATAAAGAGGAAAGGACGGGACTGCTAGTCCTAACAAGACCTTGGTAGAGAACTTCAGAAACAAATTAGCTGTGTGTTCCAGGTCGGGGAGGGCCGGCCGCGGAGGAAAGGCAGCGGCGTCCATGGAGGAACGGCGGGCAGGCTGCGGCGTCGGCGGACGAACAGCGGGTGGCGGCGGTGTCCGCGGACAAGGACGAGCGGTGGATCTGCGAGTTGGTCTCGGTTGCTTGGGAGTTGGGCGATTGATCGGGCTGAGGCACTCGGGCTCGGTGGCTCGAGGGATTTTGGATCGGGGAAGACGGCCGGGTGGTTACGGAGCCGGGCTCGCGAGCCGGTCCGAGCCGGCTCGAGCCTGGCCTGAGCCCGAGCCGAGCCACCCCCAAGGCTCGCTGGCTTGGCTCGTACTTTTCCGAGCAAGGCTCGACTCGTACTTTTCCGAGCCCAGGCGGGCCGGCTCGGCTCGTGTCCAGCCTTACTTCAAGCCATATATTATAATAGTGGTGGGATTAAAACTTTTTTCATTGACTATAACTGTTCCTGGCCTCGGGAAACTGTTTTAAAATATCTGTCCATTGAGTGTTTAAATAGTGTAGTTAATGCAGTATTTCCACCCCTCTACCCGTACTTTTATGCTTTGGAAGAGATTACATAGTTGTAACACATCATTTCATAGGGGTATGATCACCATTTCTTGGATTTTGTGTATCCTTGGTCTGTGAGCATGGTGGCTGAGGACTGTTAGACTGAAACAGAGGGAGTATATAAGTGACTAAGTTCATGCCCTAAACCTTTACTTTCTCCACTCTATTATATTCAAAATCAGAGTCAAAGCGTAAAAGAAAAGTAAACTAATTTTGCTTTTCAGATAAGTTGTGGAAAAAATCTCATTCAACTTTCAACGTGACACATCAGGAATCTAGGAGAGGAAAATTCATTGTATAAAAATAGGAATGATGCGAGCTTGATAGTTATGTTGTCATCTGCAGCTTGAACCAGGGCAAGCTGCTCTTGTTGCTGCTTCTGACTCTAGTGACAGATCCAGGGACAAACATGGAGACCAAAAGGTAAAAGTTTTCAAGTAGCTTCTCCTTTTTATTTCACATTATTGCTCTTGCGTCTTGCAACAAATTATTTGCTAATAGCTTATTTTGTAGACAATGCGTCGGCTAGCTCAAAATCGTGAGGCTGCAAGGAAAAGTCGTCTAAGGAAAAAGGTACTCTGATGTTACTTTTAGCTTTTGTACTGATGGTAGTACTTTTATTTTTGAGATTTTTGGTTCACTTGGTATTGTGTTCTCCTTTTTTGAATTATGTTATTTAGGTATAATTAAACTGTATCCTGCTATCAGGTTTATTTATTTTCTTTGATCGGGGTTCAGTTAGTGGTGGCGCTGGCACAGTACATACTATTATGGCTGGCAAACAATAGAGGGGGTGGATGAAGGCCTGTTTATAATGTTGAGGTTTGATTAAGTATTTTGCACACAAGAGGGTCTAGTGGTTTTGCTTGGGGTTGGTATATAAACCAAGTGAAAAAAATTCGATTGGCTTCCTATGGAGCTTTCAGTAGTACACTGCTAAGGTTAATGTGTTAAAAAAAAGTTTGTTTATGGAAAGTGTCATAAAATCTAGTTCAGTCCTATAAGTCCACCAAGTTATTCTTTTCCCACTTTTACTATAGATTGACCATGGCCATTATGTGGTATTGCATTCGTAAATTTGCTCTCTTTTGTAGGCATATGTTCAACAATTGGAGAATAGCAGGCTAAAGCTTACCCAACTAGAGCAGGAATTGCAACGAGCTCGTCAACAGGTTTGCTTCTATTGCATGTCACTGGTTTTTTAGCTCTGTCTGCAAGACTTCATTTGAAGTTTGCTTATGGAAATTTCCTTCACAGGGCATTTTTATATCAAGCTCAGCAGATCAGTCCCATTCCATGAGTGGAAATGGTAATGTCTGATCTTTCCAGTGACTAATATGTAATCATTATTTACCACAGAAACTGTTTGCTTGATCATCACCATGGAAGTGTCCAACCAATGCCTGCTACATCCTCTTCTTTTCTGATGGAGAAATAACAACTGCCTTTTATTGCAGGGGCATTGGCTTTTGACATGGAGTACGCGCGGTGGTTGGAAGAACACAATCGACAAGTTAATGAGCTGAGGGCTGCAGTTAATGCTCATGCAAGCGATAATGATCTCCGTAGTGTTGTTGAGAAGATCATGTCGCACTATGATGAGATTTTTAAGCAAAAAGGAAATGCGGCCAAGGCAGATGTCTTTCATGTGTTATCAGGCATGTGGAAGACACCAGCAGAGAGGTGTTTCTTGTGGCTAGGAGGTTTCCGACCTTCTGAGCTTTTAAAGGTGTGTAATGCAGCCTTATGATTTGCTTGTGATCTTTTAGGCCCTACTGGAATAGCAAAGCCCATCTATTAACATAAGCAATGTTGCACTAGAAGATGTTAGTCTAGAATGAAAAATGTCAGTCCAAAACCTTAGGATTTATCATGTTCTTTTCTGTGAGTTATACATTATTAGGTCATGAAAATTAATGTATGCGGGGATGTAGGCAAATTACAGATTTTGAGAATGCAACATCATGTGTCTTGCTTTGCATTATCTTGGATACTTGTTTTCTTGTCATTGAATTGCATATTAGTACTTCCTCTGGCCCCTTTTTTGTTTCAAGTGCTGATGAATCTATTGATGGGTTACTAATAAGCAAGAAAACTGCAGCTTCTTTCGACACAGCTTGAACCTCTAACTGAGCAGCAGCTGTCAGGGATATGCAACCTTCAGCAGTCGTCACAACAAGCCGAGGATGCTCTTTCACAAGGAATGGAGGCCCTTCAGCAGTCCTTGGCAGAAACCTTGGCTGGGTCTATTAGCTCTTCGGGATCAACAGGAAACGTGGCAAACTACATGGGTCAAATGGCTATGGCCATGGGGAAGCTTGGTACCCTTGAGAATTTCCTTCGCCAGGTATTTACTTTATTTCAAATGTAAGTTTAGTAGAGACTATTGGAGAGCTTGGCTGGAGTAAATGAATTCCTGTAGGTTATAGTTTAAAAAATCATTCACTAAATCCTGTTGAATTATGTCTTCATGACTTCATGACTTCATGACTTCATGACTGTGGTGCATTTATGACTCCTTGTTTTCAACTATGCGAAGGCTGACAACCTGCGGCAACAGACTCTTCAACAGATGCAAAGGATCCTGACCACCAGGCAGTCTGCCCGTGCACTTCTTGTGATAAGTGATTACTCATCAAGGCTTCGGGCCCTGAGCTCTCTCTGGCTTGCTCGGCCGAAGGAATAGGAAGGGCATGTGATTTAACCGCTGAAGGAATAGGAAGGGCATGTGATTTGACCGCAATGCATTTTCACAGTTTGAGAGTTGATGGTGATGACAGTCCTGCAACATACTTGATTCAGAGAAATTTGCACATACAATAATCCAAAGAGATGCTGTGTTCAGGTAGCTTAGCCATATAGTTGAAGTTGAGTGCATTAGGCCCTGGTCCATCTTGTACTGTTAATTGCTGTAAAATTGAGGTTTCATTATTACCTATGTATCTGTAAGATCCTAATTTGCAGAGAATTATTAGATTGTGCATTGAGAACTCTTTGTCATAATCGGTTTTATTGACTCCTTAGTACATTTGACATCTTGTTGTACAATGCCATGGTAATAATCTAGCCAAGTGTATATTACCGTTTGGTTGGCCATAAATTTCATGCCTGGTTGATATTTCTGTATTTCTACCAGTATCTGTGGACTTTTTGAATTATGATGAGATTGGAATCCTCTCATCCATCAACTTGTTTAGAATGTATGTATGTCTCGAATTAACAAGCCTCGGTTGCGAATTCTATGGTAAACTGGATTATGTGTGCGCTTTTTTGCTTATTTAAAACTAACTGGATTATGTATGTGGAGCATCACAGAGGATGGAGAGTTCACATGCGCATCTGCGATACAACTTTTGGCCATGTTTTGCAACATTCCTGACGTTGTTCTTTTTCCTTGGGAATTCATTTAACTCCTTTCCTAATTATTGCTCCTAAGCTCCATCCTGTTATGTCTGTAAAAATCAACATACTGGACAGGTATACTACACATATCGCTGCTTTTTGCAAGGATTGAAAACCGGATTTCAAAATTTTGGCGGAGCTAGGTTACCGTCCAGTTACAGTATATTCCGGCTGAAGTCTTGTTTTTCTATGTCATAGTATAAAAGGACTTTCCGTATCTGGGTTTGTCGAAAAGAATTAAAAATCACACCTACAAGTTTTGAACAAATCTTTTTTTTTGTAGTTGTACATTGTGCTATGAAATATGAATATGCAAATTTTTGGCAGAAATGCCCGAGTGTACACAATATGTATCTTCCGTAGATTACACAAGCGGGCATAGTATTAGCCCAAATTCTACAGGTTCACAAATCATCAAACAGAGTGCATTTAGGAAAATATTAAGATTCTTCCAAACATTGAATTGGGTTTTTTAATACGGGTGCGGATGCGCCAGTCTTCATATTCTTTTTTGTTTCTACGAGCAGGTAGTGTTACATGTTCCCAGTGCAGACCACAACAGGCGCTTCCTGTTGACACGAAGACCACATGCTAATAAATCGCTTGCATGTCCTACCATTTTTCTGTTGCTACCTTCCAGGTCGGGTTTATAAACGACAGAAAACAGAATGTTTAACCTACACTAAACCCAGTTGCAAACTTGAAAGGCAGGAATTACCACAAGATTATGTTGACCAGGATAAGGCCAGCACAAACTGGATCACTATTTCAATCTCAGATATGATTTGTGTTCCATGTGCATACTTGTTCTTGATAATCAGTACTGAGGCACCAAACACCATGCAAGCCACACTTCCAAGTTCTAATTGCACGAAGCACACCTACTAGAGTTGCATTAAGTTAAAAACTGAGCGTCCACAAACTTAAGATTATTCACGGATAAAGCATCCTAAGCAGCATCTGATCCCCATTCCCTTCTATCAACAGAAGTCAGTATGACAGGTTAGACATTACTAGTCAACTTCCATTGTCTTATGAGCAAAGTCATATCATATATACGAAGGGGGAGGCGTGGCAATGCCAGTAACCGCAACTAGTAGCCTCCCCTGGTTAAAGCACCAGGTCTCTTTGTCCTTGATATTTGCTTGGGACGGGGCATCTTTATATTCATGACGCCCATGCGAAGTATTGGCAGATTGCCCGCCTTGTGACGGTCCAGTTGCCACATCCGTAGAAGTACCGTCCCTGCATTGGCCCTGGTTTGCGGACAACGCTCCACCTGCTCAGCACTCCACAGTGGCAATATGTTGGCCTGTCCTTTCCTGCAGTGTTGCCAGCATATGGATTAACCTGGACATGATGTCCCAACATCTCCTTTGCCTTCTGTTGCAACTGGGTGGGATCCGGAGATCGGACAGGGGATGACTGGCAAGTTATTGACTGCGTGGCAGGTTGCCACACAAGTGAGTTGGTGATAGAGAACTTGAAGCCCCGGTGCATCAACAGCGCAAGGAGGCGAGCTGTATTGCGGGCATCATCAAGCCCGCAGTGAGCACGACCCTCCCATGTAAGGCCAGCCAACTGAACTGCATCCTTCAAGTTGCACCTGACGCCCCCATACACTTCCTGGAAAGGGACCTTCAAGTTGATCCACCTGATTAAAATTTGTGCATATTAGTGTCACGACAGGATTCCTACTTGTCATCAGAGTTTCAGAATATTCAAAATACATTTGACCTCAGAGGCTCAAAGATGACTCCCAAGAATGAGAAAGCTGTCAAGTATGTGTAGATTTTTTTTTCACTGATTATCGTCATTCGTGAGGAATGGTGACCCGAGAAAAATCAGTCTCATATGGTAAAAACTCAATGATCAATTTAATCACCTTTATCATGAAAAATGCAAGTAAACCTAAACAGTCCTGATAAAATAGATTGATCAATATTATATCTATCCTCTCATATGTCTATGTCCTCTCATATGTCTATGTTTGATTTTGAAACGAAATCCAAGGGTATTCCATCATTCCGTACAAATTTCTATTTTCCAAAGAAGCCCTGACATTTTGTACATTCATGATGGTGAATAACAGAATATGTGCAACTTAAATTGAATCTCCAAACTAATGCCAAGCAATAGAATATTTAATACTGAAAATTAAATAATAGGTTTTGAAGAACAAGAACAGAGCAACCAAAATATCCTAATAGAATCTATATGATTTTGTGACTTAATCCATAATCTGGTTTGGTCGAAAGAAAATAGCAGCCAACTAGATTCCTGGTTTCAACAACCTTAGCGATAAGTGCCTCTAACTCAGTTTAAAATTGACATTCTTACGGTGCACTAATAGCATTTGGTTGGGGGTGAGGTTGAGCATGGATGGGAGATACAGCCCCATCCAGGTGTTTGGTTGGTCAAATCATATCAAACCATCCAGGATGGAGGTGTAAAACTTATGAGGATATTCTCCTTACATGTTGTCCTATGAGATAGGATGAAATTGACCCAACCAACCTGCCATGTGATTAGTTACCATTAGTGGGTAATATGGAGTTTGAGATAGTCACTAGTTGAGGTTACCTGTTATTAACTAGTGGTAACTACTGATTTAAGTTGTACACAACATCCTACAAACCCACCTAACAAACTACTCATATTAACCCATCCAGGATGATCCCATTCAGCTGTACCATCCCATCCATGTGGAACTTGTTCCCCCAACTAAACGATACCTAATGTATTGGTAAAGCCCGTCCTTAGCCAGTTTGACCAGTTGCCAGAGGTACCGAATTGGTCAAAAGAAAACACACTTGCTGGCACTTGCAACGTGATCACAGGAGCGATTTGCATGATTACTGATTGTGACTGTAATATGTTGGCTACTGGATGAGGAAAGAGCAATACAGAAAGTTATCCAGTAAAATTTAGATTTTGTGCTAACTCTAGCACAATTATTACTTCCTTATTTCTTGTTAATTGATAGTCCATAGAGTTTCCTTTGAGTTGAGAGTCATGTATATAGATTCTTGCTAACTTCCCTCATGAACACAACTGGTAGGATACTTGAACCAAAGTGATGTGTGGATAAAAAATCTATACAATTAGTAGATTATTAGGAAGTGTTGGCATATGCAATGCAGTAATGAGCCATTTCTTGGAAGTTGAATGTAAGCCATCTGCCATCTAGCACAGAAATTTGACTTCAGTTTTGTGAACAGATAAAAAGATCAGAAATAAGAATTGTACAGCATTAGTAGTTCAGTGAACAGGACCTGTTGTCCATCATTTTATTTTATACACAGCTTCCAGAAGTTAGGCTTCTTTGATGTGAATTGCTATACAAAATAGTTGAAGTCATGGGGGCAGTATACTACCAAATGAGTTAAGAGAGATGAAAACAAACAAAGTTGACCTGTTGCCATTGATTCATAGAGAAATTTGCACCAAACACACCCATATTTCCCAAGATTTTAGACTGCACCTACACTTCTGATGTTGATATGAATTACTACCTGAATTTAGTTTTAAAAATAGCAAATCAATACCTATTAATATGCATGAGATGTTACAAACTTGATGTAAGATTTGTGCGACAAATATGAGAATTCATTCCTTCTGTAGACATATCGTGCTATGGTACCAAATAATTTGATAAGAAAGAAGAACTGATATGCTAAAATGCATTCAGAAGTACAGTTGATAAATTGTAGTAGATTTAAAAGTAATGGTGGTGAACTGCCAAAATCCAAAGTGTAAGTGGTCATTTTTGCTACAATTCAAATTTACGAATGGTGAATGGCTGACATGGAAACTGTAGGAGTAAATATGCAATATTCAGGAAGCATAACTGTCTGCAGTACAATTTCCTCATTAGCATAACAATGACTAAACCAGTTTAAGCAGCACACATTGACTCCGGCGTTAAAAATACTAAAGAATATATCTCCCAGTAGTAAAAACAGAATAGCTTCCTCAAGAAGGATCAATGCGTGAATTGGTAAAATTGATCTGACTTAGGTCACACTAGACATTAATTACACATTCGGACACCAACCAATTGTTCCCATAAGGCCATAATGCCCGAAGCTCAGCCCAGCGTTTGAGCAGGTCTGTTCCCATTGTACAAACGCTACTAAACTTTTCTTTGATATTTAAGAAGCTTATTTTGACTGTGTACACATATTACGAAAGCTTTGGGAAGATGTCTAAAGTACCATTAAGGCTTTGGGAAGACGAGAGAGAATGACTGTGTGGTTAGTTATGCATAAATGCTTAAGGAAGAGAATGGTATAAATAAGGGCAAAAGGAGAGATACTAGCATAAACTATGCATTCACACCTTATAATTTTCAACAAGATGGCGCAACAAATAGGCCTATAAAATCAACCAGAGGAGTATGTCGCACCCGCAGCATGTTAAGTCAAAACAAAACAAGGTCCCAAAGCTATAGTCACGTAAATATGAGATATATGTTACCTGTTGAAATAAGGGGGCTTCCTGATTCTCTTGAACCTGCATTCTGATTCCAGCATCACACGGCAATCCCAGTTAGACCAGGTCACAACAGCAAAGTTCTTGTGCTTAATTCCTTTGTCCTCTAACCATTTATCATGCATGAGCAAGGCTTCACTTAGAGGTACACCTCTGTCCACCTAGACATGTACATAGATAACTGTATTACTAATCAAATACACAAATCAAATTTTGGACCATTATGTTACAACAGAACCATGGTTTTTTAAAAACATTTTTGTTAACATGGAGAAAATATGGTTTCAAAAAAGTGGTACTTTCCACATATCGCCCAATTGAATATTGTAGTTCATAAAACTATAGCAGAGAGTGAAAGGTGATACTCCCTCCAGTTAACAAAAAAAATTTCATTTTGGGATACGTGCCATCAAACTTTTGATACTTTGGCTGCCCATATCTTTTCAAATATTTTAATTGGATACATGCAGATTTGTCTCAAAAAGAACTTTCATAATGTTATAGTTTTGTTGGGTTCTATAAACATGCGACAATACAAACTATTGGTCAAAGTTGTGTTCTGGGGACCATGCCGATGTCCAGAATGACATGTTTTGTGAACTGGAGGGAGCATACAAATAACAGGTTTACAACACATGTAGAGTTCTTTTTGTGTCATATGGATTTACTTAACAAATGTTGACTTTCGACACCTCCACAGTCTTTCGCATTAGAAATTAATTACAAAAAGACATGATGAAAATTTTAACTCATCGAATTAAAAGGCCAAATAATGCTAGCTAAGAAAGCTAATGTGATCTAAATTTGCTCACAGAAGGGAAAATACACTTCTATACAGTCCTTTTACCAATGTCTAGTCAAATAAGCCTCATATCTCACCGTGAACATGCAGAACAAGTGCCTAGTTGCTTTCCCAACATTCCCATAAAAGGTGGATAAAGAAATAGAGTATCTAAGAATTCCTGCTCACAATGTTCTACTGTCTTCTATCCTTGGAAGGCTCTACAGATAATACCAGCTGAAATCCCATGGCTCTACGGATGGCTCAGGCAAAGTGTTTGCTCAAACAGTCAAACTCCAGCATTGACTACCACTCAGGATCGCCTATTGCATTGTCCCATCAGCAATCAGCTTCTACCTCGAACTGTTGAGTAACAAAACACCATCTCTCCAGAAGATTCATAATAGCAAATGTCATCTACATGTGCTGGTGTACCACAAGTAAACACTCATACAGTCTGACAGGTTGTCAACAGGCAAGGTACGAAGGTAGAAGCATGTAGGTTGAGCTGAAGCACACAGTCCATAGAGGAATGAAGGCAGGCAAGAAGTGGTAGTATCTTGAGAGCATGGAGCCTGATCCAAATTCCAAGCATCACCCACCCTCATAACAAGAGGCTACTCTTCCACACCAAGGGCAAAGCACCATGGTAGTTGCTCACAGCTAGCTCAAATAGCACTGCTAGACCCAAGAGAGTTTGTTCACTAGTCAGCTGACTTACTAATGCTGCGACAGAAGGCCGATCCATCAGGGGCTTTTGACCACCACAGCAGAGAAGTCGAACAAAGGTCCGCAGAACCCATAGTGTCTCGACGATACCAAAAGTTGTCTGCATTGACTGTGCATGTGACCATAGCTCACATGAAGCCGCACATGAAGCTCCCATTATACCATGATTACTAAGGTGATTAACCCTTTCTCTAAGGTGATTAACTAGCACACACAAACCCGAAACACAAGTACTTTATCTTAGTTTAGCTTCACCATGTAGGTTGCAAGAGCTAGTGTTAATTGAGTAGAAATAAGCTCACAAGGTGAAATAAAGTTCTGATACCTATCAGAAGTGAGACCATTAAACATTAGGAATCTGTTTACAATCAGACTGGGACAGGAACCAATACACTACAGCCTGACATAACTTAAATACTTCAATACGCATCTCTATCAGAAGTGAGCCCATTAAACAATAGGAATCTGTTACGAAAACCAGGTTGCAAAGTTACATTTCACATCATATTGCAACAAGTCTACAACATGTGCACCTAAAAAAACTCTTCCCAATAAGATCAGATTTGATAGGTCAACTGCATTACCATTCGGCATTCCCATATTAATTGAAGAACTAAACGAACCAAAACATAAGCATATAGCACACTATTTCTAGACTACCAGTGTTCTTCCCTGACTAGAACATAAAGAACTGGTTTTGACGACATGTGGGAATAAATAACAATTTCTACCCACAAGATAACAAACCAAAGAGAAAGAGGTGATTTTGTTTTGAGCAATATCTGGAGTCTCTCATGTCAATACATGAGTTTGAAAGCATGCTTTGTCAAAAGCTGAACCTAAATGGTCATTTATAACATATAAAAGAAGTTAACAATTATAATGCTGGAGATTACTTGGTCATTTTTAAATTATGAGTAAAATCCGGAAAAAGCAAATTGCTAATTACAAAGTTAGAGAGAATAATTGAAAAAAAGTGATTCAGTGAAGCTTTCAAAATTAGCAATGAAACTGGAAGTTTCATATCAAACTCATGCGAGAAAGCTAGCTGTGAGATCTAGAAAGTGTGAGCATGGAACTAGATACTGATAGAGATACAATACTTTGAAGGGATTTGCGTCGGATAATGATGGAATCAGCCAATACAAGTTGAGGAACCAGTAGGTGCCACCGCACATCTATGGATATGGATCGTAAGCTGGTATTTGTCCTAGTTAGACCAATTGGAGATACATATATATCTAAAAAATACTTAACATTCAAAGAAATGTACAAACCAAGCTAGTTTTCGTGTGCGTACATAATTGACACGAGCATGAAAGCTCATTGGTTCCTTGCCTTCTATACTCCATATATATACACTACATAATTGATTATTTAGCAAACCATGCTATTATCTCAAGCAATCATGTAGAAACTATTTTGAATCAATGACTATAGTTATCAAAAATAGAAATATTCAAAAGCTGGAATATGCACAGACCTGAATCTGTTGTATACCAGTGAGCTCCTTGCAGAAGTCAGTCAAATTTTGATGATATGCTGGCCGAACGTATGTTTGGAAGGAAGCTTCCAACTGTCCAGTTGCACTGTTAACCAAAACCGATGGAAACTCAATGATCTCTTGTGGATGTGGATTGTTCTCTTTGTCACAGGTTGCTTCAAAGTCAATTACCACAAAATATTGAAATTCTTGAAGTTGTGCATCATGAGGGTAACCTTGAGGGAGCATCTTGAATGGGAACTGAACTCTTTTCTCAATGGGAAAACTGTGGTCCCTGTTTATCTGATAAAATTGGTTGTCAAAGCCATAAGGTTGTGGCTGCCGCAGCATTTGGTAATCAGAATAAATATGTGGCCAGGGATAAAATTCCTGTCTGTAAAATGGTCTGCTAAATCCTTGATTTGGGAGAGGAGATGCCTCCCACACTTTATCTGCTGCAATACTATCATTCTTTTTTTCATTGTTCTCAGAAAACCCTTCAATGCCACCTCTATGCTCTTGAGGGTTTATACTGAGAAATATTTGGCTTGGGGCACCCTGGAGGTGCCTCGTTATTAACTTGCATTTCCTCTGCATTGATGGACTAGATCAGAATATGAAAGAATTAACATTGCAAAAGTAAAAAAGTCCATGCAACAATTATGGAAAATTTTAAATTTGCACCATAAGCTCAACATATTGCATGTAACATGATCATTTTCAATGAACACTTTAGGAGCCAAAAAAAAGATACCAAGAACCACATATTTCGCAACAACTAATGGCTGAAGCAATTAGTACACTAGGGTCCAAGCAGCATTATGGATGGCATAGCAAAAGACAGCATTTTGAAAGAACAATTGAAAACTGATGCTCAATTGTAACAATGATTAGTTGGCAACTATTGCCAACCACTATCAAAACATAATCGTAACATGAGTTTGTTCCAGTCAAATGGATATCAGTGTAGGTAACTTGAACTCAGAATATATTAGTTGGGGATCTTTGGTAGCAGAAGAAATAACTTTTTGTGTTTCCCTTCGACTAAACTTTTCCACCTTTTGCAGAGAACATCCAGAAGTTTCCATGAGTGGCGTAGAATTTAGTAGACAGGTAGACCTACTGCTAAACTTATTCCACATGTCATCCTACTCCAGCTAAGCCCAACCAATTGAATTTAAAATGCAATACTCTAAATCTGTCCATAAAAATATGCCACAAACAGAAGTAGCAGTCTGCACGCACTATCATCAGTACATTGTCCCTCGTTCGCACCTTTTCCTTAAGTTAGTACACAGAGTTTGCATGTGATATCATCCCGGGACAGATTTTAGTGTACACTGGTCTGAACTAAATATGAATGCCTACAGAAATCACGAGAACCAAAAGCGCCATCCTTTTTTAGCAAAAATCACTAGTAACAGTGACGAGCAATACCCTACTCTGGATGTGCCCATAACCAGTTCACGCCCAGAACTTCCTGATAACCGAACAAGCACCAAATCCGATGTCCTACACGCGGATCACACAGAATTGCAACAGAGATCCTCAAAAGGGGAGAGGTTTGGCCTGCCTCGCTCCCTACCCTACCCCGGCCTCCCCACGAAAAATCCCCCCGAAAACCTCCGAAAAATCGCACCTTTTCCGCCGCCACCACTCCAAGCGTGACCTTATACGACACTGGAAAAGACAGGGAAAAAGATCAAGATCTAGACGGAGAAGAGACCTGACCTATGCGCTCGAGATCAATCATGGCCGTGGGCGTTCCCGCGGCGCTGCACCATCCGGATCAGAACTCCCCCCGCGTCACACGACCTGATCGATCCCGCCCCCGGAAAAAAGAAGATCAGCAGATCAGCACACCGCGCGACGACGAAGATCGAGATCGGGCGCAAGGTTTTCTTCCTTGACGTCCATGTGACTGCGAGAACCGGAGTGGGGAGGGGAGGGAAGAACAGAGCGGCCACCACGCACGCGACGTCCCCCTCTCTCCTCTCCTCGCTTCCGCTTCCCCTCCTGCTCTTGTGCCTATCTCTGCGACGGACGGGGATCGGGTGGAAACCGCCGAACAGCGCGCACCGGCTGGGGGCTCCAATGCGGGGATGACACGCGTGGCTTCGGGGGTGTCTGACCTTGCGCGCTCGGGGTCACGCTGGGTACTTATCGCGGTCGTGGGCCCGTGGGACGGCGTTTCTCCTCCCGGTCTTTGATTTACAAGGCGTTTACGTTCTAGATTATGGTGACGCAGGATTTGAGTTCCTTTGGGTTTTCTCAATTGCTTGTATAGGTCGTTTGGTTAAGATTTCCAACTTAGCGATAGACGACCTTCGACCCTTAGTCATGTATGATTTTTCTATACATAGCTGTACGCCCGATTTATGATTTTTCTAAACTATAACATCGCAAAAATAAAGATCATTATCCGAACAAATTTTTTTTACAACGTGAGCATATCAAAACTACAACATATGTAGCATACATAAATACTTGGGTGAAAAACATTAGATCCCCACAAATTAATTATATGGATACATGTGAACATCTTGAGTAACTTACACATTTTTTTAGTGACTTCACGTGCTATTTATAAATACAGTTGTTACCATCTCATCACCATTCATTCTTGTAAGACATAATTTTCTCTAAAACCATAAAGATCTATGAAAAGTAATGGTTTGGTGAATGGTGGATAGTGCAATGAAACGAGCAACGTGACTTTGCATAGATGACATGAGGCATCGTGGATCAATTATATGCTCCCTCTTCGATCATGCGTATTGACTCACCGCTCTGCACTAGAAGGTAATTAAAAGTTAAAATTTTCAACCTCTAAGTTAATTATATCTAAGTAGGAAACTTCTAAACTTTTCTCTAAAACATTAAACTTTTGTTTATTTTACAACGTGAATGAGATGGTCTGAAGGCTGTCAGCAAAGGTGGGTATCAAAAGAGATAGTGTTGGATATAGCATCTATTTGTATTTTTATCAACAAAAGACCTACAAATATCATTTTCCTTACCTCATATGGTATTCTACGACAGCAGAAATCATCATGTACTCTTGGATAGAAAAATTATCACACATTTGAGAAGAGAAAATCTCTAGATGTACATCGTGAAAATAACTACTAAGGGTTTCACTATTCATAGTGTACAAAATCCGTGCCCACCGAAGAAAGGCCATCCTATTATATTCGGTCAAAACAAGTCCACCCGTTGATTAAGGCATACGCCACGCTCGCGAGGCAATCGCCGCCCATCATTCATTTTCGTGTACACTTCGCGTATCAGCCAACCCTGGAAAAAATATCTAAAAACTGCACCACCAAACTCGCCAAGCCGCACCTCCGTATACATTCTCCTCTCGCTAGGGTTTTAGGTCCCCAACCCCTTCTCTCTCCCGCAAAAGGCAGCCCTCCCGCTAGGGTTTTAGCCGCCTTCTCCCTCCCTCCCTTCCCCTCGTCATCACCTCCTCCTCCTCCTTCTCCGCCGCCATGTGGGCGCTCCGCAGAGCCGGCAACCCCCTCAGGTATCCCCCTTCCCCGGCCGCCGCGGTTCTTGTATCAACTTTCAGGTCAAATCCGTGGCTTTAGCGGCGTACCTGATCCGTGCTCCGCTCCATTTGCGCATTTTTTTATCTTGTCTCGCGGTGACGCCGAGTAGATCCATTTTTTACTTTAGTTTCTTTCGATTTCCCGCGCCGAATTTGTATGAACCCCAGTTAATAGTCCGCGATCTCTCGTAGTCATCGATGCTAGCCTCGCGCCGGAGTTGGCTTCTTTGAATTGATTATCGCCAGTGATTTGTTTTTAAATCGGAAATTGTTGGTCTCACCTTGAGTTTCTGTATCGACACATCGTTGTTGGATGTCCATGTACTTGAAGCCTTATGATTTGTATTTTCTTCTGTAGATGCGTTTGAACAGAGAACAACGCTGCTGCTTGTTTCTTTTACGTCATGTCCAATTATCTGCTCACGTTTCATGAAATTAAGCAGATGCAATATACCATGTGTTTGTGTTGCATACAGTTTAATGCTGATATTTGGATTGGCCATCTGTTTGCTGCTGATTTAGGGTTGGTGCCTGCCAAGTTGCAAGTGTCCGTGGTTGCGCAAGTCTTGAGGTACTGCTAAGCGCAGATGCAAAGAATGTTGACGAACACTGTGAGGGGGATTGCCAGAAATTGTGTTGCTGCCGTCAACCAAATCCACCAGCCTTCCAGGCGTTGTTTTCATCTGGCTGGTCCATGTGGACTAGGAGTTTCTCTTCTCAGGCTGGTGCAAATTCTGGTGATAAGGAGGAGGGTTTGGAGGATGGGTTTTCTGATCTGGAGGTTCCGCCAGAAGCCGATAAAAAGGATGTGGAGTTGACATCTGAAGAGAGTTCTGATGAGGATGCCGTTGATGCAATTGGCTTGTTGGAAGTTGACGCTGATGCAAAGTCTGAGAAGGAACCAATGAAGAGGGCCTCACAGTGCCCCCTTCTTAAAGTTATGTTGGAAGCTCCAAGGAACGATGTCTCTGGAACACTAAAGAAATGGGTTAATGACGGCAATACATTTGATAGAAGTGATGTCTTTTTTGTCATTCTGAACCTTCGGAAGCGGAGGTTCTTCTTCAAAGCCTTGCAGGTGTTTAACTTACCCCTGTACAAAAAAAGTTCTATTTTTTCCATGTTGGTGATAATTATGGATAGGCATGCAGCAATCACTGGATGCAGAAATAATGAAGTCAAGATAACCTTGGTTCTAAATGCATTTGTACCACCTTACGCTATCATATTTTTCCAATATGTATATAGGATGCCTATTATTTCATTATGCGTAGCTGTACATTACTATTCAGTAAACAATTATGCTTAGTTTACAACCTTTTTCTATGTGAACTACCAATATGTATATAGGATGCCTATTATTTCATTATGCGTAGCTGTACATTACTATTCAGTGAACAATTATGCTTAGTTTACAACCTTTTTCTATGTGAACTACCACATATTTAAACATTTACCTACTGGGGTGTATAGCATCATGAGAATATATGATTGGTGTTCTTTCATGGTAGTCGCTTACCTCAGCATGTTTGTTGTCTAACTCTGAAGATAATTTATTCAATATTTTCTACAGCTCCTCGAATGGCTTGAAGAATCCAAACTGATTGATCTTGGAGAACGTGATTATGCTTCACGCCTTGATTTGATGGCTAAAGTCCATGGTGTTTACAAAGCGGAAAAGTACATTGATGAAATTCCTGCGTCTCATCGGGGTGAGATTGTATACAGGACTCTTTTAGCTAATTGTGTGGCTGAAGTAAATGTAAAAAAGGCTGAGCAAGTCTTCAATAAGATGAAGGATCTTGGATTTCCAGTTACAGTATTTGCTATCAATCAGCTTCTGCTACTGTACAAAAGGGTGGACAGGAAGAAGATTACTGATGTTCTCACGATGATGGAAAAGGAGAATGTGAAACCATCCCTCTTCACTTATAAGCTCCTTGTAGACACAAAAGGTGCTACAAAAGATATTGCAGGTATGGAAAAAGTCATCAAGTCAATGCAAGAAGAAGGTGTTGAGCCAGATCTGCCGTTTCAAGCCACAATTGCAAAACACTACATATTTGATGGTCACCGTGAGAAAGCTGAGGCGATTTTGGAGTCAATGGAGGGTGATGATATCAAAGGAAAACCGTAATGTTTGCAAGGTTTTATTACCTCTGTATGCTTATCTTGGAAAAAAGGATGATGTGGAGAGGATTTGGAAGGTGTGTGAGGCTAATCCTCGTCTAGATGAGTGCCTGTCTGCTATAGAGGCTTTTGGTAGGGTTGGAAATGTTGAAAAGGCTGAGGAAGTCTTTGAGAATATGTTCGGGACATGGAAAACACTTTCTTCCAAATACTACAATGCTTTGATGAGGGTGTATGCCAATCAAAACCTTTTGGACAAGGGTAAAGAGCTAGCAAAGCGGATGGATGAGGATGGTTGCAGAATAGGGATCTCAACATTGGATTCACTAGTGAAGCTCTATGTGGACGCGGGAGAGGTGGATAAAGCTGAATCCATACTGCACAAGCTATCTTATAAGAACAAGATGAAGCCTCAGTACAGCTCATATCTGATGTTGCTTGATAGTTATTCAAAGAAAGGAGACATCCACAATTCAGAGAAGGTGTTCAACAAGTTGCGGCAGATGGGTTATAATGGGAGGATTAGACAGTACCAGTTGCTGCTTCATGCATATTTGCATGCAAAGGCCCCTGCTTATGGATTTAGAGAGAGGATGAAGGCTGATAACATTTTCCCCAACAGTGTCATCGCATCTTTACTTGCCGCTACTGATCCATTCAACAAGAAGAAGTCAATGTCCTGAATTGCTCGATTAGGGTCTGGGATACGTTAGGTCCATCTTGTCCCCATGCAATACATTTGCTGCTTATGGCTTTCTGCTAAAGTATATGATGAGATAATAATGTGCTAGCCATGTAACGAACTACTGGTGTTTGCTTACATTTGGATTCTCATGCTTTGCTGAACTTCGTGTCAAGAATAGAAATTGAAGTTGCTGTCCTAGAGTCCTATGTATGTTAATCCTTTTGACCTGATAGCAATCAAGACTGGCTTCCTCACATTCTGTGCCTGCCACTATTATTTGACCTGCAAATCTGCCAGTGTCACTTAGCTGATAAACAGTAGGATTTTCTTCACGCTTTCAACCATTTTGTACTTACATGCACAGATCTGAAAGCATGCTCAAGCGTGTGGATTTCCCCGTACATGTGCCTGTCTGGGGACTTTGCAGTATGTTGGAATTCTCTACTGATGCCGTATGACAGATAAAATCTGAAGTTTGCTTTTGGAAATTCGCACTAATTTTAGTTATCTTGGTGTATTCTGCTACGGTGCTACCTGCCCGGGCAGCAACGTATCGAAGAAGAAACTAGCCTGACAATAAGATAGCAAGAGTTACCAATCCAGTGCTATCGCTTTGTAATTTTGCCCCCTCATTTTTGTGTGCACGCAGCAAGAACTCAAAAGTCGTCTCCTGAGCCTATGCTAACTTGACTGGGTAAATATATTCCAGATATGCAAAGTACACATTCTTCATGTCGACAGGATTATTGGAAAATCAGCAAGGGAGATGTCATGTTAGCAAAGCAATCCCGCAATGCAAAACTCTGAAGGAGAGCGTGCTGGCCCGGGCAAAAGGACCCTACACAAAGCAGCTCTCAACCAAGGATTTCCTCACGTCGGCGCCCAGCGCCCCCGGCCGACCGTCCCTCAGCCTGAACACGCTCTCCACCACCGAGAGCTCTGTCGCCGTGGTGTCGGAGCCACAGAACGCCGCCCAGTCGTTGACCACCATACCGCCTGCGACGACCTCGCTCCCCCGGTTCACCGTGCCGGCGACGAGGGGCACCTGCAGCAGCGTCGATAGCTCATCCAAGTCCTCCACTGATGTCCGCGGGTGAACCTACACACATATAGTTCACAAGTTTCAGAAATCAAGAAGGATCAGTGTTTCACCTTCAGTAGTGAACTTCAATTCACTCGTAGATGGAATGATGAGCTTACAAGTCCCCCTTTGTTCGAGAAGGTGCAGAAACTCCCAACCAGGATGTTCCCAGCAATCGTTTGCCTGAACACCTCCACTCCAAGAACATCTGAGATGAGCTCCTCGGTTTCCTGCCACAGACAAAACATGCTAGATAAGTGCCGATATAATCACCCATTCAGGATCGTGTGATTTGCTACATGACTATCAGATTGCTAAGTGCATCGACTCTGCACCGAGGGCAAGAGCACTTGCCTTGGTCAGATCAGGGTTTGTGAGAGCGACATGGTCATTGCAAGCAATGCAGTTGCCCAGGGCAGAGAGGCGCTCGTCGATGCGTTGGACGACCACCTGGTCAGGCAGGCTGCTCTTCAGGTGCTGGAGCTCTGGGTAACATCGAAAACAACGGCAGACATGTCAGCCAAACCATGTCCTTCGTTTACCAATTTCACAACGATTCAAAATTCAGTCTTGAACACTTGAGCACAGCGTCCCTACCTTGGTCGGTGGTGGTATGTGGCAGAAGCAGCCCTTTCTTGTTACCTGATCGATCGAACATCATTCACACAAATTAACATGTAATCAGCCAAGTTTCATGCAAGAAATTAACCACCGAATTAATCAGCCTGGTTGGCGAGGAACCGGATTGAACAGCAATGCGTGTGTTCTCACCGACGCAGAGTCTCCCGACGATCCTCGTGCCGCCCATGGATGCCCTGACCACCGGGACGACGCCGGCGAGCTCGGCCTCAAACACACTGCCATGAACAACCAAAAACCCAAACAGAAACCTCGCGATTAACAGGGCGCCACCACTACAAGAAAGCACGAGTAACCTGACGAAATTCAGTTCGGTTCGTTCTCGGACACAAACCTGACGAAATTCTCCGAGCCGCCAGCCGGGACAAGGCAGTAGGCGTTGGTGAGCATCGCGAAGACCCGACCTCGCAGGAATTCTCGAACTTAACACCTGCAGCAGGACAGGACCAAAGCGTTCACATGATCACATCACATCGAGTAATTTCAAGGGGAAAAAGTTCTGGTCAAGACAAGAACGGACGGGGGCTTACGGGACGCCATTGTTCGGATCTGCTCGCGAACCTCTCTCGCCGGCGAGTAGGGTTTAGGACGCGAAGGGCGGGCGGGCGGGACTGGGCTCGAGGTGGCCAGGCAGGTATAGCAAGTGTTTTGGCGATGGAGGTGACTAGGTGAGACGAGCTCTTATAATACGGTCCTCAACAAGGTGTTGTAGTTGGGGTTTGGTTCCGTTCGCTCCAAGTTTCGGTGTCGCCCACCTTTTTCTTCTGGTTTGTTCTGGGATTACGTTGGCGCCAAGCTTCCTGGCGGTCGCGACCAGTGTTGTACTCGGCTGCCGCGAGCGGGAATTTTTGGTACACAAGAGGTGTGCTCGTGTATCTAATAGAACACTTGACTTTGACGCGGAGTTGCAGACGAATCGAAGTCAAATCACAGGGGTGCCGATGTACTTTTTTTTTACGAACACAACTCTCTAATATGGTCGAATACATAACACATGTGATCATTATATTTTATTGATGGGCTAAATTTGATAGCGACGTTCGCTACCTAGCCATATTGTGCAATGTCATCTCGACTGTCATGAATCAAACGAACCCGGGGAATCTAAAGCCAAAAATGTCATTGTGTTGAAATTGCTATGCATATCTAGGAGTTTACCCTAAATTTTTTGCATGACATGCACTATAGTCCAAAAAAGATAATGTCATCAAAGATTCTCCTAGATTAAAAAATTAAAAATACAGTAGCACTTAAACTGTTGACCCGATTCGTTGGTGCATCATGTCCATTGCTTTTCCTTGGAAAAATTTAGTGATACTATTTTAGTAAAAATTTATGATGAGAGGATCAAGACGACTATTGCTTGTGATGAAGATGATAAGATTGCTATTTCTCATGATAATGCTACTACCATGGCTATTAAACTGAATGTTGCTATTGATGAGAGTAAATCCGATCCTACACCCTATGCCAGTGAAATTGCTACTATTGATGAAACAGTTATTGATGATGAAACTACTACTACTTTGAATGCTTGTGACGATACTATTGATTTTCCTATTAATGATGCTATTGATAATGCAATAAGTAAGGTTAATCCATGTCCTAACTCCTATTTTAGTGATATTGCTATTGAGAATGCTATGAAGTTGAGTTTGTCTTGTTATACAGACATAATAAGGAAGAAAATTATAATTTTGATTCTTTTGCACTTCTTTAAGAGATAAAAATGCTTTGCAATTAATGGTTTTTGTGATAGTTTCATCTTGCTTGCAAAGTTGAACAGGAAGTACAAGAACGACGAGCCCGCCATGCACGTTCATCTACTTCCACCGCGCCTTCAAGTGTCCTTGAAGCCAACCAGCACACGGTTCAAGTCCAAACATTAAGACCATCTTTGGTTGGTCCTTCCACTGCTGCACCACCTATGGTTGTGGCACACAAACCACCTCGAGCTTGTGACTTGTCACCACCAACAGTACCTACATCAATTAAGAGAGCGTACAATGAAATAACAAAGGTACTGATTTTAAACACTCGTCTTGAGATCCATGCACTTGATTTCAAGCCTTCTGACTTAGAACAAAATGAAAATCAACTTATAGTAGAGCCTATTGCATCTCATGAGGAGAAGGGACATATTAATTTGCTAGTTGCCAAATATGATATTACTGAGAATATGCATGAATCTTGTGATAACTTGGATGAAATAAGTGAAATACCTTCTTATTTTAGTGTACGATGTGATGAAGTTGATGAATTTTGTGCATTACAATTAATTCATCTAATAATTTGGGTGCCCAAAGTGACGATATACATGCTACAAATTCTGAACATCATAATTTGGAAGTACTTTTGAACAATGTTGATGATTTGCTATCTTATTTGAGCACCCTAAAATTTAATACAAGTAATATAGTTGCTATTTCGAGATGTTGAAATTAATTCTTGTATGGATTTAAGTTTACTTGTAACTTTAATTCCTAATAATGATGAGTCATGTGAGGATATACCTACTGTTTTAAAAGAACCATGTGACATGACAATAAAATCTGGTTGGGATCATGTACAATTGATTAAACATAAAGAGTGCTAATTAAAATTTATCTTGCTGATTTTTTTTGTGCTATATTATGCTAGATCCATCTAGCCTTTGTAGCATGTTAGAAATAAAGTTGTTGAAATCACATGTTTGAGATCTCTGATAAGTGTTTATGTCCCTAATTTTAAATTTAACTCGATTGGAGAGTATGGCATAGATAATGAATTTTTGGTGCATAAAATTTGTATAAAACGTGATAACCTTGCTGATTTCAACCTACTGGCTTGAAAGAGAATAAAATTTTGTGAACTCTTAATGATTTTGATATGACATCCGATATTGGTGTTGATTACATGCCGAATAACTCGTTACATAATTATTTAAATAATAGTGTATTGTCTTGCTCTAAATGTTACTATGTTATAGCTTGTAATTTGGGTACCATTAATGTTTATTCACCTATGATGGGTTGTTTTGATGATGAGCATTGCAAATCAAATGATATGAATGAGTACTTCACTTATACTTATAAAACTAGTTGCAATAATTGTTATTTGAGATTATATGCCATGCTCAATGTTAGAATCGCTAACCCATCGCTATCTCATAAGATTTTATAATTACTATTGCATAAAGGCATTAATTATACGACATATTTTCACCTTAAACACACCATGCATACACCTTGTTTTCTTTGTTAGCCTATTTTCAGCTTAAGCAACGGTGATGACGGCTTTGTTTTCAAGAATGTGAGGATAGTGAGGACACAACCCCTTCGAATACGACCCCTTTTATTGTTCAAGCTTCAGTTTCAGCAACATGTGTGAATGATTAGGTTCGCTCATTTATACGAGTTAATTCTAATTTTATGAACTTTATGCTACTCCCTAATGAGTATGTTGCTATTATATTCAGGAATAAAATGTATGATGATATGTGGAATAGCACGATAATGATCAAGTTAAACGAATGCAAATCCATGCATGAAGAGGATGATCTTTTATTGGCCTTCTACAAGATGTTGATGCTGCCAAGAAGCAATAATTGCTTATTCTACACCTACAAGAAGACATTAAACATTTTAGTTACCTAATAATTTTAAAATCATTAATTAAATATTTAAAGGGGCTACCCTATCGGGCCTAGCCCATGTAAGAGTAACGGAGGGGGAAGGAACCTAAGTTTGACGTGCCACCCTAGCTGCCCCCTCCTCGTATATATTCAGCACCACCCCATAGGGTTTAGAATTGAGTTTTGTTTAGTTACAATTTAGCGTTGTTACTATACTCGCAATTTCAGTCGTGTCGGCTAGTTCGCATGTAAAATCTGCTATCGGAACCCCACCATATTATGTCATATTTCATACATATTTGCAATTTCATATTGTTAGTTATCTTATTATTGCTTGTTCTTCTATCACTTGTAAAAATAGACCTTTGTTAGAACGATGGCTTCCGACAGTAAATGTCGAATTCAAAATTCTTTCACTTAATCTTCACATACAAAATCACATAAGGACTAGTATGATCAGAGTAAAAATGCAGCGGAAAAACCCTCAACAATCCTTGGTGATGTGGAGCTCGTCGATAGCTTCGAAACAAGTCCCAAGATCACTGAATTCCGAGTTCGGACGTAAAAGTTACGATCAAAACAGTGAACGTCCGAAGCAGCAACAGTGCAAATCCAGACCCTCCGGATTTTCGGACCCTCCGGGTGAAATTCGGACTGTTCGGATTTCGATTTTCAGAACATAGAAAAATGATGCAACTTTCGCTCTAGTTCAAAATCCGTCCAACCAAATTCGATGAAACTTTGTAGGGAGTTAGAGAAGGGTATTGTGATTCTAGATCAAGAGTTAATCACAATTTGTTTCACCCAAAAACTCATCTTTTATCAACTCCCTCAAAACAGCCCTAAAGATTGAAAGAAAAGGCAAACCGTCGATTTCTAGGTGCTCGTGAGGAATTATGATATGCAATCAATATGGAACCAACTCACATATCCCAGCAACATATTCCAAGCCCCAAATCACAGGTTCAAACTCTCTACAAAGATTAATCATGAAAATTACATTTCTTGCTTCTTCTCCAAGAAATTCAAAATAGAGAAAGAAAAAGGTTGAATCCTTGGGTATGCTTAGATGAGATCAGTATAGAGTTGATCTCCCCATCACTTACTTGCCATACCACGGATAAATCCACAAAAAAAAGAAAAATAAAAATCCACAAGAGCTAATGAAGGAAATAACTCAAGAACACAAGGGAATTGGAAAAATCTTTTTGTATTGCATTTTCGTGAGTTTTTCTAGGTGTTTTACAAGTCTCTTATGATGAGGCCAAAAATCTCTTGAGCAGCCCCTAACTAGGGTTTTCACTAAGCTTCCTAAGGGTTCCAAGATAAGCACATCTTATCCCTCTATTTATAGTAGTGGAGGCATACCTCCCACCACTTGGGCCTTAATGCCCTAATGGGCCTAACCTAATTAGCATGCATCACAAAGCATCTAACTAGCTTAGCCATCATTCAATTTTCCTTCTACCCTAAGCAATCAACCATAAACCGCTTCACCGGCCGCCGCCGCAGTTTCTTGGCTGAGCTTTGATGGTTTTTGCATTTTTACCAAAACGCCCTCACACTGACTTGGTCTTCACGTCTTGGCTCCACACGCTTTCTTGTCCTCAGTGTACATGCTTTTTAGCCGCACGATGTCGTCGTCGTCACCAACCGCATCTCCGCCCTCCAAGCTTCATGCCAGTCTACATGATCGAACCATCGCTGCACTAAACTCGCACCTGCACACCATAAATCAAGCAAAGCGTTCCAAGCACAAGTTTTTCACTTAACCCAAGTCAGTCGAGAAAAATCTTGATCTAATCAATTTTCCTTTAGACAAATTGATAAACTCAACATCAACCTTCGTGGTCAGACTGATCATATTTACGGTATCATCAATAATACTTCGAAGTCAGTCTAGTGATTGTTAAGACACTTCTTTTTATATGGAGTGGTCAAATCGTCAACACTGTTCCAATAAGTCAATAGTTATCGTTCTCATCAAAAAATTAGGACGCCCATTATTATATCACGGTTGAACCTATGCTCGCCCATTGAATCGGATGCTAAATCCTAATCATATGATTCGCATTCTATGGAGCATGCGTTAATCATATCAAACACACCCGCCGTAAACAACAAATAGACCTTCATATGAACGTTCAAGCATTTTGAGAGGTACTGCGTAATTCAATCCTTCATTGGCGCCTCTCGTCGCCACGCTAGCTATGGGTGGATCTAGGGAGATGTCATCATGCCATGACACTTTTTAAAAAATATAAGCATTTTAATATCATGTAGTATTGGAATTATACTTTAACTTGGCTGCCTAACTCTTTTTTTTTCGAAAAGGACCCGGATCTATTATAGAAATTCACCAGCAGTACAAAACACCCCCGAAAATAACCAAAATTACATCGAGGTCCTCTGCCCACCGGACGACCACTCCCGCCGCCGGAGCGAGCCGGTGACGCGCTGCTGCCGCCGCTCCCCTACCAGAGCCGGCTTGACCTTGTCGATGGCAGTCGGGAAGTCCTCGTGCACGTGCCCCGAAGGACCAGCGCCCCGGGGCCGAAGTCATCGCCACCGAATCCCTTCCTCGATCCAGATCCTCTGACCTCAGAGCTCGCCGGTGCACACACCCGGCCAGCAACCCTAACCTCGCTGCCCCGAAGGGACGGCAGGAATCTACGCAGGCGCTCCGTCGAATCCGTCCCGATGGATGAACTTGAGGTGGATCGGAGCCCGGAAGACCAACGCGATCTCGACGGTGAAGCGCCGCCATCCGCCGTGCGCCGCCCCTGCGAGGACCACAAACTCCCCACGCCTCCCGACGGTACGAATCACCACCGGAACGAGGATGAGGTGAGGGTACCTTATTCCATGCCGATGGCGCCGCCGCCGTCTCGCCGCCGCCAATCGGAGACGAAGCCAACCTTTATTCGCACCCTTACCACCACCGGACCGAAGCTTTGGGGTCCCCGCCCCCTCCCGTCGCCGGAGCGACAGACGGAGGGAGAGGGGGCCCTGTCGCTTAGGCACGGGAAACCCTAACTTGTCAAGGCATCTTATTGGTGCACAACTTCACCGATATTCACAGGTAGATAGAGAATGGCTGCCTAACTCTTTAAGACCTATTCTGTACCTATTTGTTGAAATTGTTAAGCAATGACCATATTAGACTACTTGTATTGTAATTTAAAAAATACTAAACTTTTATGTTAGAGTTGTGATGTTTGTAAATTGTGCCTCCGAAATGTGGTGAGGAGCTCACCTGCGGCAAAACCATACCTTTTCTTTTCTTCTTATGGAAACTAGCAGTAGAAGTGTAAAACGGTACTAGTATTAGCGGAACGGTAACCTAGAATTCGCCTTGCAGCTCTAGATACGCCTTGCAGTCCAGCAGACGGTAATGTAATCGTCGTATCCAACCCCCGGCACTTGAGAAGGGAAACGAAAACAGAAATCTTAGCATATCCAAGCGCAGCCGCGTGGCAATTCGCTGAGCAGGGCAGCAGCGGCGCGCGGCTGCCGCAGCGGTCACGCGGTTCGATCAGGCGGGCGGTGGCTCGCTGAGGCAGGCGGGCTCGACGGGGGCTCGGAGCTAACCCCTCGCCGCAGTCGCATCAGCAAATTTTTTGCCCCATATCGCCATTTCGAGCGGGAATCGCGCCTTATAAATCCGCCCCTATTTGCAGGTGCACTCGCCGGGCCTAGTAGCGCAGGCCTGTAACTCCGGCTTCGGAGGGTAGAGTTGGCGAGTGGTAAGGCTCGGCTCGCGCCATGGGCGTCGCCGGAAACAGCGGCGGGGCCGAGCTTGGCTTTTGGGTGCGCTTTTTGAGCAGATCAGGCACGCAAGTCCGGACCCGTCGCGCGCGGCGGCTCTGAGCTGCTGGTGGACGCTCGCTGCTGGTGGGCTCCTCGCCGCCGAGCGCGGGCCCCGCTGGCCTGCGATCGGTGGCCGGATGCCGAGGCCCGGTGTACAAGTGTTGCCGCAGGCTTGCCTAGGCTTTCTCTCCTCCTTTTTTTGGTCGCCAACTCTTTTTGCTTTTCTTTTTTCTGATTTTCCTCGAGCTTGTTCACTAACAGTTGAGACATCTTCACTCTGGCAAGCACCATCATTGCTAAGTAAAATTGTTCCTATCAAGTTGTCGTCGATTTACGGATGGAAGCTACGGATTGCGTTCAACAAAGAGGCGTCCTAGCTTATATCTTTCGGGGTATGATGTGATCATGCAACGCTCGGAATCACCTCACCATGTGTATGTTCATAGAGAAACAGGCCTCAGTTCATCTGTAGAGGAAGGTGACAGGCAGACACAGTCAGGCATTTGGGCAGCTTCATGGGTTTGTTAATACATTGCACATTTGTGAACAAGATTACAAGAAAACGGGCTCGTTGTCTCAAATTGCTACGCTTTGTTTACTTAAGTTGAATCTCACCGGCTATGAATAATTTGCACTGAATTGTGGGAACTCAGAAAAAAGCCTAAACTAGTACACTAGGTTTACAACTTCTATTACTATATTATATATGGAAGTTGGTGATTGTAGTGGTGTCATATCTCCAATAGTAGTGTTACACCATTCTCTCAAATAAAAAAACTAACAAATATAATCCTTACCCTTATCCTTAATTGTTATCCTTATCCTTATCCTTAGCAATAGATCGGTTTGTTTGTTGATATACCAAAAAAATTAAGGATAAGGATTTTTTTAGTTTATTTGTTTATTTGAGGGGAGGGTATGACCAAATAAAAAGAAGCTGAGTTACGTCGGCCCTCCACGTCCCTCATCAACTACGACTACATCGGCTTCATTGGCCTCAACACTCGCCTCAAGAGAGTCGACGACCGCTACCCATATGTACGCCCCACCCGTCGAGCTCAGGGACAAGGTCACGGGTTTCGCTCCCTACATGCCTCTCATGAACTGCGACTACGCCGGATCGGCTTCGTCGGCCTTAGAGCCTGTGTCAAGGGCATCAAGGCAACTGCCACCCACATGCATGCCCCGCTTGCTGAGCTCAAGGACAAGTCGCTAGGTTTCACGCCATTGCGGATGCTGCGCTAGCCGCACTGCTCACGGGGCTCGAGCGGCATCAAGCCGCGATTGCCGTTCGTGAGCTCCTGGTGGCGCACTCCGAGCGGAGCTCGAGTAGCGCGTAGTTGCCACTGCTGCCCGTGAGGTCTTGGAGCCACCAATGCAACCACCATTCCGCGCTTGGCTCGAGCAACAATCATTCGTAAACTATCACCTGTGAGTTCCTAGAGCTGCAGCTCGACACCGTCTCCAAGGTACGATCTGAGACTGCTGCTGGTTAAAGCTCACTGTAGCTTGTTGTTGACACATATGTTAATAATTTTATCCTTCCATACAGATGATAATTGTCATTGCTAGCTAATTTTTTATCACTTCACATAAGTGATTCAAGTGTCATTGCTGTTTAAATTCATGTGTTATCTAACTAACTCCTAACTTCTCCCTTTTTCTCAACTAACTCTTAATGTCATGCTATGCACACAAACCAGATATGTCGTATGCTCTGAGTGTTACGGGCATATACCAGAATGATCACATGATGATCTTTGAACAATACTAT
>JAGXJF010005003.1:0-77448 GCA_019208055.1 Stipa capillata
TCTTGCTTCCAAGCAATCCATGGATCCTTCTGAAAGGGTTATCGAGGATTACATCGTCGATGTTATGAAGGCCAGCCAAGATAAGAAAGTCATCATCTATCCTTTCAATAAAAGGTAATCGATATATACTTGTTAATGTCTCATACTTATTCATTTGGCAAATTCGGTGCGACCTCAACTAACTTGGGATTAATGACCATTTAGTGACCATTGGATTCTCATTGTTATCATACTTAATGAGTACAAGGTGTATTACATGGATTCATACCTTGAAAACATGACCAACATCGAGAGGGTCAGCATGATGATCAACAGGTAAACAAATTACCTCATGAACTCGATTGTAATAGGTCATTGGTATAATTACGGCTTTTCTTCCACAATTCAAAACCTACCAAATATTTTGTCATCGCGGGGGAAAAAGACAATGCAGGTGTCCCTAAAAAGTTATACCACCACTTCTCCTTTCTGGTATGTATCGTGCCGTACACTTTTACACTTCATCGTATGAATTCTATACAATAAACCGAGTCTATATATATCTTTTCAGTGCCACCAGCAACCCAATTTTAGCAATTTGTGTGGATTCTATGTTGGCTACCGCGTGAACCTTCTGATGGGTTGAGCTGCCATGAACAAAGCTGCAATGACCGAGGTATGCAGAATATCATTATGATTTTGATTTATTCATATTGTATTTGGCATCAGTATGATCTTCATATCAACCGGTTGGAACTATTGCACGGACGAAATTGCCAAAGTCGGACCTAGGCAGGATTCGAGAGGACATGGCGCGCTTCCTTATTGATAGCATCATTGATCCAAAAGGTGAGTTCTACCACGACTTATCCGATGACTAAGACAATTGTTATGAATTCATTGATGGATGTTATTGTGTAAATTTTGAATTTCTATCTACTTTGTGTTTAATTATGAATTGAAATATGATGCCAATGTGAATGTCAATTATGAATTCAAATGTGATATGAAATGTGATATGCATGACCACCATTTTTGACATGCCAAGATCACAATTAACTCACAAACGGCCACCAACAATGTGTCTTTTAGCATATCAAATCCCAAAATGCTCATTTACTACTTGCTACCAGACTCGCTAGAGATGACATGCCATGGCGCCCTACAGCACTGGACAAACGGCAAAGAAGGATGGAATGAACAAGCATACGCTCCAGATCTGATACGAAATGCAGCACTGATAACATCCGTTGATTCCTAATCTTGAGGCAGAGAGTCCCCCACTTGGCCCAAATGCCGATACCGGACCGTGGGGGGCTCGCTGCAGGCTGCCACCGCCACCTCCGCCAATGAGCACATGCTGGGCAAGAACGCCCCACTGCCCACGCGTTTCTTCCGTGCGGGTACGCCTTGCTCCCAGGGCTCCCTCCATTGGCAGCTGCCTTGCTGCTCTTCTTGGCGCCGTTGCCATGGTGATGGTTGGCAGCCTCCGTCCTCCTGAAGTACTTGATCTCCCGGCACACCAATGAGCGGATGGTGCCCTGCGTGCCGAACTCCACCGGCGCCGGCGCCACCATGCCGGAGCGTCTACCGCTGGTGTTTTCTGTGGCTGCCGCTTCTAGCTATTAGCACTTTAGCAGGGAGATCTCAGCAGATAAGAAGCCGTGTGGTGTGGCTGCCTGAACTGAAGCTCTGAGGCTGACATACACCGAATCGCTCAGTGAGTGCAGTGAACTGGTAAAATTGGTGGTCCTGAGACCAGCATGTTGTGATAATTGTCCTGGCGCTTCTTTTGCGGTGAACTTTTTAGCGCAAGCCGTGGATGGTACATCAGTGTACACGATTGCATTGCATGCATAAGGTGTCTAATGCTGTAATGCAAGTGGTTTGGCTGCATTCGTTAATAAGGGAGTACAAGCCAGAGCTCTTGTGACCTCTAAACCTGTGACTTCTAGATATATGCATGATCAATGTGACTTGGGTAGGTGGAGTGGAGCATGTGGCTGATTCCGTGTGTAGAGCACTACGCACTCTAACCTCATTTTATTTAAAAAATTATAGTTTGGACGAGATGTTATGTCGCCAGTTGTAATTTACACTATGTATGTCTAAATCACGCACTTAACACCAATGAATTTCATATAATTTTGCACTTTGGATCAGCTTAGCTCAGTTCAAAGAAAAACTGGTTGATTCAGTTAGAAGGCCACACATGTTAGGCATCACTTAGGCTAACAAATGTGCCCAAGCTGACAAAAGCTCCATGTTAGATTAGTGAGGTGTAAAATCCCCATCCCCTACTACGACCGGATTCCCACGTCCCTGGCCACCAGTTCACGAAGGAATTCTATAACTGCGAGAGTAGCAGGGGACTGCACGCTGGAGTGCTCCTAGCCCAAGTGTGGCCTTGGTCCATATGTCTGTTTGCACGTGAAATCGATCCGCACAACACCTAGATAACTATCGTACTTTCGTGACGACGAACGATTGCTTTCCGAGCAAAGCAACAAAGATCCCCTTGCTTTCGTGAAGGAGAACCGACCGCTTTTCGACGCAAAACAGTAAAGATCTAAACTAAGAGAAAAGGTAAAAGAAACATAAGGTAAAAGTAGTAGATTGGTTTTGATGTATCGATTGTGTGTTGTCAATCGGCCATCACCCTTCACATACTTATATAGGGCGGCTGGTCTTTCCGTAGGAGAACAGAACTCCTAATCCTATCTGGATACGTACATGTGATTTTTCTTTCTCCCTTTTCTTGTCTTCCAAGTCTTGTGCACCAAATTTGGTAATCAATATATCCTTGGCCCACCCTTAGGGCAACTCTATCTCGTACAGCTATCTTTGCATTCAAACCGAATATCTTTCCAAATCTTTGATTAGTTTGGCCGCCGCAATTAAATTCCCTTTCTTGCGTCCCAAGTTAGGGTTTCTAGCACCAGAAAAGACCTTGAAGTAAACGACTTGGTGCATTAGTCCACTCGCAGGGTAACTCGGCAACGCTGCAACTCGGACACGCAACTCGGCAACGCTGGAACTTGGACCCGCCAGAAAGAACTCGGCTTGGGCCACTCGGCGCGCTGATCGACTTGGCAACACTGCGAGCGACTCGGCATACCAGACCACTTGGGAACGTCGCGGGCCACTCAGCTACACTAGAATTATCAAGCCTGCCTTAAGAGTTAGCACTAATTCCATACAGCTTGTCAGTCAATTATTTTAACCATCAGTAGTTAAACTAATTCGACTGACTGAATAAATCTTATAGCCAAATTATACCGTTAACACATGCCCCCCTGTTTTTGGTATAATTGCATTTACCAAAAATACTACGAGCCACACCATTGCTTAGGGCGATATCTTAAATAATATATCAGCCATAGGGCCATCATGCCTCTTGCCACATGCTAGGATAATACTTCTTCAAATATTTTTCATTGAGAGCTTTAGATAAACCCTCTCCCTGCAGAGTTTGCACAAAATAGGAATTTCCAGGAACAATCTCTACAACTCTATATGGGCCTTCCCAACTCGGCGACCATTTGCCGAATTTATTATCTTTAGTTCCAATAGGCAAAATCGTTTTCCACACTAAATCTCCTATCTGAAATGATTTCTCCCTTACCCTCTTATTGTAAGACTTAGCCGCTCTTAATTTTTCTTTTTCAATCTCCCGTAAGGCTTTTAAATCTCTCTTCCGAGACATCATCTATCCTATCCATCATCAAGTTATTGTAATCTACAGCCGACAAGTCATTTTGTCTGGCTATCCTAAGAGCTTGCAAATTAATTTCCACAGGTAGCACTGCTTCCTGGCCATACACTAACTCATACGGTGTTACTCGAGTTGCATCATGCCTAGATATCCGATGAGCCCACAAAGCTTCTGAAGCACCTCATGCCACCTTCTTGGATGCTCTTCAATTTTCTTCTTTATAAGCTTAATTAAAGTCTTATTGCTAGACTCGGCCTGTCCATTAGTCTGAGCATAATAAGGCGACAAGTTCAACAATTTAATTCTAAAGGACTCGGCAAACTCACGAAATTGATGAGACATGAAAGAAGCTCCTTGATCAGTCGTTAGAGTTTGAGGAATGCCGAACCTACGAATAATGTGTTCCAAAACAAAACTAATCACCTCTTTATGAGTCATATTTTTCAAAGGAATCGCTTCAGTCCATTTAGTGAAATAATCTGTAGCCACAAGGACGAAGCGATGACCCTTAGAAGAAATAGGATGTATCTGACCAATAAAATCTAAGCCCCATCCTCTAAACGGCCACGGTGTCACAATAGGGTGCATCATAGCCACGGGTGCCAATTGCACATTCCCGAATCTCTGGCATGCTTCACATCCTTTATAATATCGAAAACAATCCTCCAACATCATCGGCCAATAGAAACCCACTCTTTTCAATAACCATTGCATTTTATGCGCCGACTGATGTGTCCCGCATATTCCTTCATGTACCTCTCCCATAGCTACATTTGATTGATCAGGACCCAGATACTTCAACAGTATTCCATCTATTGTTCGGCGATATAACTCATCATTCAACAAAGTATATTTTATAGCCTGCCACCGAATTTTCCTATCACTTGTTTGACTTGGATCCTTCAAATAGCTAGCTAGAGGTATTCTCCAATGGTCTGGCTCTAAATGTAATCCCCAAACTTAACGATTAAGCATTCATGCATACATGGCATCACCCCGCACTACCTCATTTAAACTCGAAAAGGGGTATAACTGTAATTTATAGAATATGTTAATATCTCATCCTCGGTGGATAAGTGTTGCAAACACCAATCAATTTATTTGGAGTAACTCAAATAACAATATCGTCAATAGGGTGGTAGAAGTCATCGGATCCTTCGGTGAATCCTAGTCCCTAAAACCCTAGCGGTGCCAAGATTAGGGTTTCGTCGATAGAACAACCTTAATGAGTCCCAACCTCCCCAAACTTCACAAATAGCTTGGAAAGTGGAAACCCTAGCCCCTTGTCAATTTTCATGAATATTGGGAAGGTTTAAATCCTAGTCGCAGTGTAAACCCTAATTCGAACCCTAATTCCAATTTGAACTGGACACCCATTCAAATCTTCCCCAAATTGATTCAAACTCCCCCAGCAGCTCCCAAATAATATTATGAAGCCTCTGTAAAAATTTCAAATTAATTGGAGAAGAAATTGTACATAAAATGTCATGGGGAAGGAATCAGGAATAAATAAAAAGAAAAAAAGAAATACAAAACCTACTCGGGCCGCAACCCGCTCGGTCGGCCCAGACAGCCGGCCCGCTTCTCCCGCGCGCAGCCCGTTTCTCCCCGCGCCTCTTCCCCTTTCCGTTTTCTTCTCTGGAACGCGCCCCCGCGCGTGGCGCCTTCCCCGCTCCTCTGTCGCGCACCCGGGCCCGCCTGTCAGGACGCGTCGTCCACGTCCCGCCCGGCCACTCGCCGGCGTGGGCGGCGCCTGTCCCGACCAGCTCCACGCCCGAGCACCCCGCCGCCTCTTAAATACCCCATTCCGACAGCCCGAGCTCCCCTCCTCCCTCCCAGCAACCCTAACCCTAAAATCCCCAGCGCCCGAGCTCTCTGCTCCCACTCCGGCCGTGCTCCGACGAGCGATTACCCGAGATCCGGTGAGCCCCGAGCCAATCCGTTCCATCCCCGAGCTCCCCCACTATCCCCTCTCATCCTTTCCCCCATTTTATTTCGCAGATCCTTGCTGGAATCATCCCCGAGCCCGTCTTCGTCTTCAAGTCCGGCTAGTAGCTCCGACGAGCTCGCGTCGTCGTTCCAGTGCACCCCAAGCCGATCTCTTTCGCATTTGAGCACCGCCTCCCCTTTCTGAACCTCCCTCACCTCTTGTCTGTGCAGATCTGTGGCCCGAGCACCTCGTCGCCGGCAGCCCGAAGCTCCACCGCCACTGTCGCCGTCGCTAGCCACCCTCCGGTCCCCTTCTCCCCTCACCGAGGACCAAATCGAGATCGCGGTGAGCCACTGAACCTTCCCGACTTGACCCCGAGTAGATCCGAGTACCAGAGCAGCCGGCGGCGAGCACTCCGGCGAGGCGCCGCCGTCTGGACCTCGGCTCCGGCCAGTCCAGTGCGAGGGAGAAGAAAGAGAGCACGGGGGGAGAGAGAGAGGGTAGGCCAGGTGTCGTGTTCTGGTTGGCTCCCGAGTGATTAACCGGATGACAAGCGGGTCCCATGCCTGCTGACGTGGTTAAGTGGGTGGATCCCTCGGGTAGTTCTTCGGGTGCGCATAGAGATTTCTGGTTAGCACTGTGTAGCCCTCGGGTAACCTTAGCAATTAGGGTTGGGTTTAGTTAGGGCAGATTTTGAGCAAATTTTCAAACATGCATAACTTTTAAGCTACTCGGCCAAATTTGAAAAATTTTATATATTTGGAAACCTCAGGAGATTCTCTACAAGGTGGCTGAATCAAAAGTTAAATTTGAACACATGCACACACTGATACTTAGGGTAGAAGTTTTAGTGTTGTCGAGGGTCTATAAACCCTAGGTTTATGACCCTAACTCCGATTTCGACGATCCTTATAGTTTTGGAATCCTCGTGAGAAATCCTACGACATGGAACAACTAAAATTTCAGCAGAGTTGCATGCAGGACATGATATTAGGGTTAGCTCCTTTAGTTGTCGACCCCCATTGAACCCTAGCTTGACGAACCGTAGTTTCTTGCTCGTAGCTCCAAATGGAGTGATTCCAGCGACGTTAGTTTAGTATTCCCGAGCACTTTTAAGTCCACTAGGTTTGGCATTCATGATCCTCCAACTTGAACAAGCCTTTCCGAAGCCCTAGCGCGTACTTGTATACCACTTAGCTTGCATGCAAGATAGGATAACCCCATAACCTTCACAAGATTAATACGAATAGTCCTCGCTAACTAAAACCTAACACCCGCACATGACTGAACATTCATTAGTGCATTAGTCCTCATGCATACATGTGGAATCTTATTGTTTCTTTTATCGTTTCTTTTCCGGTTCTTCGTATTGCTTATAAAAGAATCCGAAGAGGAAGACCACCAGGCTTACGACCCCTCGCAAGAACAGGAACAACCAGAATCAGGCAAGCAGAGCTTGTTGCATCTTTACCTTCCGTACTCTTGTGTATGCCCTTGTTATATGTGCTATGTGTATGAATGTTTTATCTGTGAATTGTCGCAAGTTGCGTACACTAGCATGTGTAGGATGTGTCTTACGTCGAGAACATCTAATGGCTCTTCAACTAAATGGTTAAGTGAGTTGTGAGAGCCGAGGGCGTGCACAATGGGTACGGTTGGTGTTCATCGTAGTTTGATGGCGACGCGGGTGTAAGTAGAGATTTAGTCGTCACACCAACCCTATCTTCAGCGTGTCACCATCCCTTATCATACGTGGACGCTAGCGAGAACCAACGCTGAGGATAGTTGGGGGTAGGCATGCACTTTGGAGGCTCGCTACCTCCAAACTGTTATGCACTCACTATGCCTGCAGGGGTTGTGTTGTCGGTAGTGGTTCGAGAGATTAAAATGAACCTTGAGGATTGGATCAAATTGGATTGGATTCAGGGGCTGCCCTAATCGAATTGGATGATGTTTAATGGATTGAATTGGTTTGGACTCATGGGTTGCCCCCGATGGATTTGGATTTGATGACTTGATCTCGTGATAAATGGGTTGTGGTATGTTTGTGTCCTGAGTTAATCTGTTATTTAGTCTGTCTTCACGTCACCTTATTAATGTTATGTTCTTAACTTGTATATTGTTACTCTGAGAAGCATTCATGTTTAATTGTTGTTGTACTAGTATGGGTAGGACATTTAATCAAGCACGAATAAGTCTTGCGAGTACGTTCGTACTCACCTAGGTTATTCCTAGAGCTTGCAGGTGAGCCGGTGGTCGACGATTATTTTGATGATGCCTGACCGTGTGTTTCCTCGGTTGTGTTCGATTGTTGGGATAGTTGTAGCTTTTGTTCAGCAGTCGCTAAGCCGCTGTGGGACTCATCCACTTGTTTCCGCTGTCGTTTAATTTCTCCGTACTCGGATATGCTTTCAGTTATGACTGGATAATGAAAGGTGTTGTCCCATCGTGGGCAGTTAATATTAGTATCGTATTTGTAGAGCTTTGTTATGATATCCGAGTTGTTAATTCCAGGCTGCCCTTACGCAATGCGTGTATGATATGAAGCGTTTTGGGTATGCCGTGAAGAGTCGAAGCCGTACCTTGTTCTACTAAGTCGAGCAGGTGTTGGTTGAGTGACCCGCTGGCTGAGATGCTGTGCCGGCCAGGCAGGGTGTGGGCGTGTTCTACCGGGCTTTCGAGCGACCCACTAGCCTCCGGGCTAGGTTAGGGTGTGGGTAGAACTGCCGGGCTCCTCCGACCTTGTTTGTCGTGGTAGGATTCGGGAACGACTCTGACTCTTCACCGGATTACGGAACCGTATGTGGTTTTGGGAAGAGTAGTCGCTTCCGGCCGGCTCGCACGTGGCGGGTGTCTGATCGCTCTACCTTGGTGCGTACGGCGCAGGTACCGTGCCACCGGGTTGGCGAGTCCTTCAGTCTTTGGCGACTTCGCGTTCCCCTAATCATATGCTTTTTTTTTCCGGGTCCGTGACACTAAATCACTCGCTGTTTTAGCTACTGGCGACCCTTGTATTGGATTAATATCCAACAAGTCGGCCTTGACCCCAAACAAGTCGGCCTCACCTCTAATAGCAGCTAGCATCGGTTCTTTTGATATGAAGAATTTTCCCATGCTGACTTGATATCCGGATGCTTGCTGTGCTAGACAATTAGCTCTAGAATTATCTTCCCTAAGCACATGGCTGATGGTAAAAGTATCTAGGGATTTGATTATATCTAAACATCGGTCTAAATAACTATTCAGTAGCCCATCAAAACATTGAAACTCACCATTAACTTGCTGAACTACTAGCAGTGAATCCCCAAAAGCATCTATGTCCTTTATGCCCATATCTACTAAGTTTTGTAAACCAAACAACAAAACTTCATACTCTGCCTGGTTGTTAGTACAAGAATACTCTAATCGGACCGATGCTTCATAAATAGCATTGTTTGGTGAAACCAAAACATTGCAATACCTTGCCCATTTCTACAAACCGATCTATCAAAATAAAGTTTCCACGGGCACACATTAACATAATTAATATCTTTTTCATCTTTAACCCTATGATCAACAATGAAGTCGGCGATGACTTGACCTCTCATAGAACGCAACGACTCATATGTTAAATCATACTCTATTAATGCATAAGCCCATTTTCCAATTCGTCCACTAAGAATCGGTTGTTGCAACATATATTTGATCACGTCAACTTGGCAAGCTACTACACAAGTACTCGAAAGTAGATAATGTCGAAACTTGGTACATGCATAAAATAAAGATAAGCACAATCTCTCAATAAACACGTACCGACTTTCGGTGTCAAGCAGACGACGACTCAATTATGCAACAATGTACTCCTTCCCGCCGTCTTCTTGAGTTAGAACCACACTGATCACCTTGTCTTGTGCAGCAACATTCAACCTGAACGGTACACCGCACTTGGGTGCTCGAAGCACCGGAGGACTCGACAAATATTTCTTAATGCTATTGAAAGCGTCTCACTATTCTGCCCACCAAGTAAATTCGGCTTCATGTTTTAGCCGAAGTAAAGGAACAAATGATTCAATCTTTCCCGCAAGGTTAGATATAAATCGTCTTAAGTAGTTTACTTTTCCCAACAACTTTTGCAAATCCCTTTTACACGTTGGCTCCTCTAAATTTTTGATTGCTTCTATTTTCTTAGGATCAATCTCTATGCCATGTTCATGAATTATAAACCCTAAGAACTTACCAGCCGACACTCCAAAAGCACATTTGAGTGGATTCATTTTTAACCCATACCGACGCATCCTTTCAAAGGCTAATCGTAAATCGGCCAAATGATGATTAAATCCATCTGATTTAACGATGACATCATCAATGTATACTTCCAGCACAATGCCCAGAAGGTCATGAAAAATTAAGTTCATGGCACGCTGATATGTGGTGCCGGCATTCTTTAATCCCGAAAGTCATAACAACCCACTCAAACAACCTGACAAACCCAGGGCAACGAAAAGCAGTTTTAAACATGTCTTCTTCGGCCATAAAGATTTGATTATACCCAACATTGCCGTCTAAGAAGCTAATTACCCTGTGTCCAGAAGCATCATTTATCAACATGTCGGCTATCGGCATAGGATATTCATCTTTAGGGGTAGCCTTATTCAAGTCTCTAAAATCAATGCATACTCTAATCTTACCAGTATTTTTCTTCTCAACCGGTACAATGTTAGAGATCCACTCGACATACCTACACAGCCGAATAAACCCGGCTTTCAACAACCAATCGACTTCCTCTTTGATGCGGTCATACAGATTGGGGTTGAAACGCCTAGGTGATTGCTTATACGACCTAAAACCAGATTTAATAGGTAACTTATGCTCAACTAGATTTATACTCAACCCGGGCATCTCAGTATAATTCCAAGCAAAGCAATCAACAAATTCTTTAAGTAGTGCACATACCTTGCTCTTCTGACCGACCTCCATGTTGATATTAATGAACGTAGGTTTGGGAATGCTGGCGTCACCAATATCGATCTCCTCAAGTGGGTCGGCCGATGAAAACCCCTGTCCGAGTTTTTCTATGTCATTAAAATCTTCGATAGTTTCATGCATATCGTTCTTTCCGGAACGATATTCCTCAGTACGCTTTTGTAGCCATTTAACACTGTCTTCTTTATTCATTGCTTAGAAAGATAAGTCATTAAGCCGAGTTATACTAGCCGGCTGTGCTTGTACCGGTACAAAACTATCTCTACCGATAATAATGTAGTCATAATTTGATAAATTCCTACCCGTCAAGCATCTCATACCACTGTGTTGCCAGTCAACCGGCGTTTCAGTAAAAGCGATGCAAGCTGAGTTGTCTTCCTCAATAACCTCTACATCGTCATCAATCACTGGATCAAGCATTGATGCATAGTAGAAGGAATGCAGCAATTTGCATGAATCCAATCACGTCCCAAAAGAACATTATATCGGCCTTTGACATTAACGACGAAGAAAGCAGTTGGCAATGTTTTGTTTCCGACTATGAGCTCCATGGAAATAATGCCCTTAGCCTCAGATAAGTCTCCCGAGAAACCGCTAAGCCCCATGTTGGTCTTCATCAACTCGTCTTCCTGTCGGCCCAACCTAGAGAAAACCAAAAGAGGCATCACATTAACTCCGGCGCCACCGTTAACAAGCATGTGGCCGATAGGCTTCCCATCGATGTGACCTTTGACGAACAACGGTTTCAAGTGTTGTTCATGCTTCATTGGCTTCTCGAATATAGCACTTTTTGGACCAAGCACAAGCTTTGCAACTTCCGACTCAGGTGCACGAAACTCAGTGGGCAACTCGAACATCATATTGATATCCATATCGGCGGGTATTTCCCCGATATCATCATTGGCAATGTTACCTCCTTCTTTTACGATGCGCTTCTCCTTCCAAGTCATTTTTGCAGGTACCATTCGTCTAGCTCGGTTGAACCACTCGTCGCGCTTCTTCTCGACTAGCACTTCTCTGAGTTCAAGTGCTCGTAGCCGCTATACCCTTCGTTTCTGAGTATGTGTAAGTCCTGTGGGGCACCACTGAGATTTCGGCTTGGTTCCTAGTTCAACCGACTTCACCCTGTTGTCCCTGCTGATCCGGCGTCGGCTTGTCAGTTTCAACTCTTCGTGCCCCGGATCCTGCTGCGTTGCTTGCTTCTGGATTCGCCGAGCTGTCCACTGTACCAAATTGCACACGCTGAGTCCCTGCCAGTGTTGCCAAGTTGATCTGTGGGTCGACCAACACGGCAGACTGTCCATGCCGAGTTCTTTCCGGAGCTTGAATAGCGCTTGCCACATCCGAGTTGGGCACAGGCCGGACCGTAGTAGTACCGCCAGATTTAGATTCATCGTGCCTGACCGGTACCCACACGCGTTGCAGCTGGTCTTGCCATCTGCCTTGCGTCTCGGTGAGTTGTTTCCCTGAATCCTTTTCGGCGCTGCCGAGTAGTTCAACGCGCCGAGTTCCTCGCGCCGAGTCATGATAGCAATCTGTGATTTGGCCCCTGGATTGAACCGAGTCCTCTTCTCACGCGGATGCTCTCTGAACCCAGGCCCTGATGGAATCCAACCCGGCTGGACAATGCCGGCCGGTCCAATGGGATATGGTGCCCAAGGATTGAAACCCCATGGAGAAAATTGTGGATAGAAAGGAGGCACGCATCCCCAATATGTCGGACCCGTTGCAAAATATGGTGGCTGGGCATATGAGTTCCCTTGCCAGCACTCGGAACCACCAAAAACTTTGTCGGAGAGGCGACCTAGGGCGCTTGGCACCTCCAAGCCGAGTGAACACATGGTTGGACGTGTGCGAAGTATATTTATCCAACAGTTGCTTCACGGTCGGCTTTGGCTTCGGGTCTTGTCTTTTTCCTCGATTGACCTTCCATACTCCGACCTCTGGATTTTTCGTTTTAATCATCCTCGGAGTAGCGTTATCATCAACGATGACATTTTTTCCTTTTGCAGATTCGGCCTGATCCGACCGAATTAACACCTTCTTGTTCTCCAAGTCGATCACGTTGATAGGAAAAGGATTGCTATCGAGCTTCATCTTGGTGCTCTGTGCAAACGTCAATCGTCCGTCATTAATGGCCGATTGCACCTGTCGACGAAACACATTGCAATCATTAGTAGCATGAGAAAATGAATTATGCCACTTACAATAAGCTCTTTTGCCCACTTCTTCTGCAGATGGGAATACATGTCCTTCTTTTACTCTGTAACACCCATTCTATCATATAGATAAGTTTTTGCATTTCTTCATGCATACATGGCATCATCCTTGCACAACCCTTGCATAAACTTGAATATTGAGAAGTTATGTTTTATAGAATATGTACATATCTCATTCTCAAAACTCAATTTCTGTAAATTAACACCAATCAACTTATTTGGATAACTACCAAAACTCAAACTTATTTTGGTTCTATTTTCCAACACTAATTTTATGTACAAGCTTTAGCTCTCTGTGTTCATCCGGAACCTCCGGGCGGAGCCTCCGGGATGCTCGGAAATTCCGGGTGGCCTCCGAGTTAATTTCCGGATGAGTCCAGAGAGGGTTGAGCGAGAATTGGCCGGCCGGAGGTTCGATCCGGAACCTCTGAGCTGAATCTCCGGGCTGCCCGAAAATTCCGGATGGTCTCCGAGCCATTTTCCGAGGGAGTCCAGAGAGCATTTGGGCGATCCCGGTGCAACCGGAGGTCCCATCCGAAGCCTCCGGGATGAACCTCCGGGTGAGCCCGGAATCCGGCTGGACTCCGGATTGATTTCCGGGAGTCCAGAGAGGGTGAGCGGCCATTTTGTGAAGGCCGGAGGTTCACTCTGGAACCTCCGGGCGGTATGTCCGGGCTGCCCGACTCCGGACCGTTTTCGAGCTGCTTCCGGGTGAGCACCCAAATGTTAGGGCTTGGCCGCCACGTTGCCACCGCCGGTTGGGGGTGGTGGGCGGTGGTGCCTCCATGGAGAACCCGCCGGTCTCCACATAAAAGGCGCCGGGGACCTTCTCTTCCTCTTTTTCTCCTCCCTGGCCAAATCCCCTTTTCTTTTCTTCTTCCCGAGCTCATCTTCTCCAGCCGGCGCCACCTTCTCCAACTCCGGCTGCAGCTCCAGCGAGCTCGAGCCGCTGCTCCGGTGAGCCAGCTCCTCTTCCCTCCTCTCCCCTTCCTGCATTCCTCATCTTCTCCCCTCACTCCTCCTCCTCCCCTCTTGTTCAGGTCTAGACCGAAGTCCTCAGCAGCCATTCCGGACCATCCGGAGCTCCTCCGGGCTGCTCTTCCTCAGTGAAGCAGTGAGAAGGGGTAGGCAAAGGGTGGGTTTTGGGGTGTGCTTAGTAATTTCTTATGCCATTTTGCAGGATATAATGCTAGGATTAAAGTGCTAGGAGCTAATGCCAAAGGCTGCATAGTTGAACATGCTATAGCTTGTAACCCTAGTTCTAAAAACTATAAATTTATATGCTCATAACTTTTGCTAAGTTTTCTTTAACTTGGTTCAATGCATTTGCAAGACTCACGCATAAGTTTTCGGTCATCCTCGGTTAAACCTTAATAATTCCTCTCAGGTGCTAATTCTTAAGGAAATTTAAAACGAATCTAGATAAATTCAACTTCTACCTTTCCAACTACACAAAGTCATTTTGTAAATAAGGTTTTTTAAGTCATGCCTATTCCTCATGACTAACTATTTCCAACCCTAATATGAACTCGAACTTGACATGCCATGCATATATTTACTAGGATAATCAGTTGAATTCTATGAGTTCAAATTGAGGCATATTCTTATTATAAACCCCTAGCATCCACGAAATACCTTAGCATCTCATGTCTAGCATTTTCCATCATGCATACATGCTGGAACTCATTTTATTTTGTCGTTTCCTTTCCGGTGTCTTGTGTTGCTTGCGACAAAGCCCGAAGAGGAAGAACCCCAAACTGTTGAGCTCACCCAAGTCTCCGAATCCTACGACCAAGGCAAGCAGAGCTTGTTGCATTCTTTTATCCTCCGTAATTATGTATACACGTGAATACTTGTTTGAATCGTATGATGGATTTGAGCACACTAGCATGCGTAGGGTGTATCATTATGTTGGGAACTTCATTTGTTGCCCGATGAACTCAACCTATTAAGGTAAGATGTGAGAGCCGAGGGGGTGCACGGGAATAAAGTTGGCATTGATTGGAGGTGAGGGCAGCCTAGGAGTAAGTAGAGTTTTGTTGCCATACCAACCAGAGGTGACTTCCCGTGTCACTTTCCTGTTAACGCGTGGACGTTACCGAGAATCGATGCCGGGGTGTCGTTGAGATAAGTCTCAGGCCCTGGAGCCTTGCAAACTCCAGGGATAATGCACTCACTATACTCAGGGTAGTTGCATTGTCGGTAACGGTTCGAGAGATTGTCTGAAATTGATGCTGTGATATTCTCATTATCGTGGTCATTCTTGTATTCATGTGAAACCTGAAACATGCTTTGACTTTACCACTTATGCTTATGCCATGGACAATGTCATAGTGTTTACCATGTGTTGATTCAATGGGAACGCATCATGTTTAATTACTGTGGTAGCGGGCATGTGTAGGGCATTAAATCAAGCACGAATAAGTCTTGCGAGTACTTTTGTACTCACCTAGGATATTCCTAGACATTTGCAGGTGAGCCAACCGTTGCGGAGTTTTATGATGATGCTTAGTCCGATGGTTTCCTTGGTCCACGTTTGACTCATGGGAATGGTTTGGCTTTTGTGCAGCGGTTGATGCACCGCTGCGGGATTTTGTTTCGTTTATCCGCTGCATTGTAAATATTTCAGAGTTGGCTAAATTTACGGTTATCGCCGACTGATGTACCTTTAAAGTTCACTAAGTGGACAGCTAGTTCTATTATCATATTGTAGAGTTTGTGTGATAATATTTCTTGCTGTCCAACATATGCCCCCACCTCCCGTCTGTCATGCGTGTATGTTGAATGGGGAGTGTGGCTGGTTGCATATGGAGGAACTCGTTATTTTCTTTTGATTCAAGCGAAGTGCAAAGTGAATGTACGGTCCATTGCCAAAGTGAGTCATACGCGAAAGGCGTATGTGTTTGGAATCGTGATCCCTCAATCAGGCCATGGTGATCCATACGCATTGCATCGTATGCTGGTCGCACGGGGCGGGGGTGGGCCATAGTCCGTCGCAGGTAGTGGCTATGGTCACTGTCTTCACTAGTTGTGAATTCCTTGAATTGAATTAAAATTCCGGGTCCCTCACTTACTCTGATCAAATTTCCTTGCAGAAGCATATCAAAAATCTTGTCACACTTGCTAACATCAAAAGTATACTTAATTTCCTCTCTCTTAGCAGGTGTAGGTTTCAGAGCAGAACATGCAAAAGGTTTCTACTTGGATGCTTGAACCCACTCGGCTATGCATATATCGACGTCGTCCTCACTAGCTGAGTCGTTATCATATGCTACGATATTAACCGCAGGCTTTTCCTTGTTTTTGTTCTTATTATCCCCAAACCGGCTGTACTGTTTACCTTCCTTAGCACGGTTCTCTTGTGCCAAAGCTTTCTACAAGACTTGATTAACATCTGAAAATTCTTGCCCTTCTAGTCTATCTCTAATATGAGCAAGCAAGCCTGAAAAAGCAAGGTCAGCTAGATCTTTTTTGGCTATGGTCAAGCTGAAACACCGGTTTTAACTTCCCTAAACCTTCTAATGTAATCATAAACCGGTTCATTGTATTTTTGCCTAACCATTGTCAAATTCGAAAGCCTAAGTTCGGTCTCGCCGCTATAAAAGTACTCGTGAAATTTCTGCTCCAATTGTGTCCATGTAGAAATAGAGTTAGGAGCAAGCGACATGAACCAAGTAAATGCAGTACCAAAGAATGATAAAGGAAATAGCTTTACTCTAAAAACATCTGCCGACTTCACTGCACTATGCCAGAAACTGCCCTATGTGCTCGAAGGTGGACCTACCATCCTCCCCTGTAAACTTGACAAAGTCTGGCACTCTAAACCCACGAGGGTAGGGCGTTGAATCAAAGTAATCAAGATACGGCTTCTGATATGCACGTGCTCTACCCTTAGGTTCTAAGCCGAATTCCCTCAGTATACTAGCGAGTTGGTCCTTAAAACTTTCATTGGCTGGTAGCATCGGTGGAACGTGAACATGCGAAGTCGGCTCCGGCAATGAAGGTTGGACTTGCTGCGGAGACACATTAAAATATGAATCTGGTACCGGCCCATGAGCAACCCCGGTACCGAGAGGCGGCAAAGGTGGTGTGTTATATGCCACCGTCTGGTAATGTGGTTGCGGCATGTTGGTACTAAAGCCAAGACTTCGGTTGTCATTGGTAAGACCCTAGGAATCAAAGTCGGAATAGTGGATGCAGTGATTATAGGAGTAGCGTTCGTCAGGCTATTAGATCTGTTAGTATCAGGAAACATTGGCCGTTTGTCCCGATGCTCATCATTGATTTGTAACACTATTGACCGAACCTGACGCGGTAGACTATTCTCCAGATCTTTATTGAGCTGCTCCTTAAAATCATCTAACCGGCTAGCCACTGCTTGGGTGATCGTTCGTGCCATAGTATTCATATCAGAGGCATATTTGCTAGCTACTGACACGTCAATTAGATGGGAAATATCTTCAAAATAGGTCAGTTTACTTACCTTAGTATTGAGCATAAAAGACGGATTTGGCATGACTACCTTTTTGATAATGCCGTTTCTCGTGTTCTGGTAGCCGGCCAATTTTTGCCGGAGTCTCTCCGCCTGTTCTTCTTCAAGCTATCGCTCAATTTCTCACTGCTCATCTTTGGAGAGGTCATCGAGCGTGACGGTGATGATGTTGTCGGGGTTGACGATGTTTCCGTCCTTGGAGTCGGTGTTCATCGTATAGCTCTTTTCTTCTCGTCCCCAGCGGAGTCGCCAATTGTGTTTGCACGCGAAATCGATCCGCGCAACACCTAGATAACTATCGTACTTTCGTGACGACGAACGATTGCTTTGCGAGCAAAGCAACAAGGATCCCCTTGCTTTCGTAGGAGAACAAGACTCCTAATCCTATCTGGATATGTACATGTGATTTTCCTTTCTCCCTTTTCTTGTCTTCCAAGTCTTGTGCACCAAATTTGGTAATCAATATATCCTTGGCCCACCCGTAGGGCAACTCTATCTCGTACAGCTATCTTTGCATTCAAACCGAATATCTTTCTAAATCTTTGATTAGTTTGGCTGCCGCAATTAACCTCTGTTTCTTGCATCCCAAGTTAGAGTTTCTAGCACTAGAAAAGACCTTGAAGTAAACGACTCGGTGCATTAGTCCACTCGCAGGGTAACTTGGCAACGCTGCAACTCGGACATGCAACTCGGCAACGCTAGAACTTGGACCCGCGAGAAAGAACTCGGCTTGGGCCACTCGGCGCGTTGATCGACTTGGCAACACTGCGAGCGACTTGGCATACCAGACCACTCGGGAACACCGTGGGCCACTCAGCTACACTAGAATTGTCAAGCCTGCATTAAGAGTTAGCACTAATTCCATACAGCTTGTCAGTCAATTATCTTAACCATCAGCAGTTAAACTAATTCGGCTGACTGAATAAATCTTATAACCTAATTATACCATTAACAATGTCCTATGGCTTCGATGGTGGCATGTGCATCGAGTGCCTGGGAATCCCAATCGTACTGGCCAGTTTTCCTCTAAATCTAGCTAATCTGGTCTAAAGTGCAAAATTATATTTGATCCACTGGTGTTAAGTACATGATTTGAACATACATGATGTAAATTACAACTAGTGACACGATACCCGATCCAAACTGCAGTTTGTTCTTATTATAACCTGATTGAGTAGAATTGCCCAGAAGATAGGGTTGAACTATAATGAAAATTATAGAAAAGCCCGTTGGCACATGTACATTCACAGAAGGGAGACATGTTGCAGGTGGCACATCAACTCGTTGAACACCACGATCACTGAGTCCAGAGGGGCGTCAAGCAAGTGCACAGAAAAGTTATTGTAACATTTCACCTCAGATGTATTCGAGGGTTTATCAAATCCACCAGAAGCAAATAGGTTTGAGTAGAGATATCAAATTATCAGTACACCGTATATATGTATCCAAATCTTTGTCATCTAGAAAGAATAATTATTTTCTAGATAGATAAGATGACTAGCAAGTAAAGAGGATACCAACCTACACAAGTAACATTTAAGAGGGTAGATAGCTAGCTAGAGTCTAGTAGCAGGTAGATACGAGTGCTAGTTCCTTGTTGTAGTGACATAGGGGGAAGCTAACTACATTAGTTATCAAGCAGTTGTTAAGTCAAGATTCAATGCTCAGGATAACCGATATCAAGGTTAGGCGCTGTCACCGACTAACCCTAACAATTAGAGGTGTAGCTGGAAGAAGTCTCGAAAGACTCTTAGGATATTTCTCCTATAGTCGAGTGGTAGGATCTAGGTAAAGGGGCCTTCAACATGGGTAATCCCTCCATATCCAAACAGTAGTAGGCTAGCCCCTAGGCTATAACTTCCAGTCCTAGATAGTTTAAAGCCGAATCCATCGGCACACCTACCAAAGGGTAAAACTTTCACCCTACTCACAGGTCCTAACTTTAAGAACTTGTTCCGATTGAGAGAAATGAATTCGGAAAGTAAACTTTATAAATAAAGATACTCAAAGGATCACTATATTGATATTTCAATATTCATACAACGGTAAGAAAGATACATGAGACCAGATATGTACTGAGTTACCAAAGAGGATTTTCTTACAACTTTCACTTGTAGGCCAACTCTTTCTCCTAGCTACTTTTGACTCAGGCGTCGCCTAATCTACTCTAGCTAGAGCTACAAGTGAGGTGGCACCTCAAAGAGGAGAAGAAATGAAAGTGGTGGTTGTTTGATGGAGTGGAGCAGAGGGGTTCATATAGGATGGCCGATCCACATGTGGTAGCTCCTGCAGCAGGGCCAGTCGACCTAGTCAGGAGATCAAGGCTGGCCCATCCTCGATCGATGGTTGTGCTTGGTCTATAGATGGCGCAAAGGGGGGAAGCGTGACTGGCTCTCTCGCGGGAATTCTTAGCGTGCATGATCCTCCCCGGATAATTGGATAAGCCTCCCAAGCACTTTTGGAGGGCCGACCGCCAGGGGGTAGGGCTGGCCGATCCAGTGGGCAGGGCTGACAGACCTTCTGGTCTGGCCTTGTCTGACCCCAAGGGTTTGGCCAGAACCTCCTCTAGTGCCCCTAATGGTTCGATGGTGATGATTTGTGGGTTTGAGAGGGTTCTCCAGATGATGATTATATTTTTAGGAGAAATCCTTTATTTCCTATAAAACAAGTTAACGCACACAAATAGGTTAGTAGATGCTAATTTGTATATAAAGAGCACAATACCATGTATTTTACAAGTATTCTGGGAGTTATCAGCTCATGTGTGAACACACCCCCATGATTAGACCTTTGCTCGTCTCGAGCAAAGCCGAGTTAAGAACCTCGGGTGAAATCTAGAGTTGCTTCAATCAGAGATCTCCCATGTAAGGATCTAGATAACAACCACTCACTATTATAAAGATAGAGTTAGAACATCCTGGCTAGGATGTATGCCTGGTCGTTGGCTCTGTTTACTTGAGGGGTTGAGGCAAGGAACAATAGTGTATCAATTGTGACATCATAATTTCCCTTTGGGTTTCATTCACCAGAATTATATGGTGCAGTTTGAATGCCTTAAGAATTTTCCCACATTAAGTATTGACCTTTCCTTATTTTTCTCCATGGAAACTCTCGATCCCTAAAAGGTATATGATTGCCTCACCAAGCCAGGGAAGGCCACATGAAACCTGCTTCTACAAGGTTTGTATGTGAAGCTTGGTAGGGTAAATAATTTTTCCTCCTATAACCTGGTTGTTGTTCATTCAATAGAGCACTTAGATAATGGTTATAGAACTCAGGAATCTAGTCAAGCGTGAGGTGGAATTGCGAGGTGGGAAGAGATGGTGAAGGGATTAACTCATGCCATGGTGTTTAAAAATATTTTCAAGAATTGCATGAGGTGGAGTGGTCTAGGTCCTTCAAAAGTTTCCCATGGCAAATTTATGTGACCCCTTTGAGGAAGGCTCTTTTGTTCCTAATTCTATATTTTTTTCTTTCATATTATTTCTTTTACTCAAAGGTAGAGCCTCCCTCGTAATGAATGGTTTATTGTGGGATTGCTGGGGAATGGTTTTGAAGAACTAGACCAAGAGATGGTGTTTGAAACAGTGGATTTTATTAGGTGGAAATGTAAAAATGGGATACGCGAAAAGAAGAATGACCAAACGTTGAGGACCAAACCAAAGAGTGAATACCATCTTGATCGAACTCATCAGGATTAACATGAGTACTAAGGTGCTCAAATATTAGTAAAATTCTATTTGCACAAGGCTGGTGGTAGGATTGGAGTTTTTTTTTCTAAGGGCGGTCAACTCAGAGGGGTTTCCTTTGCATGGCACACAGAAATTGAATTTCTAGCCTTACACCAGTTATTATTCACAAGCCATGTTACGGTGTTATATCCTCATACCACATCAGATTGATATTAGAATTTTATTGTGTGATAGACTGAAGCCTCTCGCAAAGTCAAATAGAAACACAAGGACTAGCATTATCACTTGCCAGGACAATCTAATTCCACTAAGTTCAAAGAGCTAAGTTGTGATCAAGATCCTTACGAGGATTTTACCCAGAGCAACTATTAATCATTTTTCGAAAGGAAAAGATGGCATGTTCTTTCTTCTTTATTATTGTTCCTATATTTTTTTTAGAAGAAGAAGTAAAGACTGCACTGAAAAGGTTCACTTGGTATGGCAAGGTAGGACCAATTTGGAAACAACTAGGACAAACTCAACTGGCAGGGCATGTAGGAATGAAATGACAGGATGAAAAAAGGAACACTTAGAGGAGAAATTGGGAACTCATAGATGTTTCTTCCCCCCACGCTCAAACCTTGTGCTCCATCCCAAGGTAAAGCATGAGATAGGGTGCCCTCCTGTGTAGCGTTAAGTAGTGTATGGGATTCTTGTCACCCTAGTAGTGTTCCCACTACTTTGCCTGGGTGCTGGTGGATTCCTGAATTGCACCGAGGCGTTGACCGAGCATGCTGAGCTGGCTATTTGTTTCTAGACCTAGCTCATACGCTTGTCTTTCTTAGCGCTGCATCTCGGCTGCCCTGAGGTTGGTCCGCTCTATTCCTTGTTGCGATGAGGTGATAACTGCATATGTTAGGGGTCTATTTTGGTTGGAAGAAGACGCACCTCTCCCATACACATCGTAGCGTACTAATCGCCAAAGTTGTGTTGAGTGCCATTATGGACTTGTTCATTCTACTTAGGCTTGATGGCCCTCACTGTGATCACTTGAGTCCTCAAGGCTCATGTCACGTCTCCGATAGGCGGTGGAGGTCTGATCATGACATTGGAATCTTGTCACATACTATGTCGGGAGGCCATGCGATCAGCTCCACCAACTTCTCCTTCTCGTCCCATGGATAAGCGAAAGTTTTCCAGCGTGAAAATGCTCAGCTATGGGTTGGGCAATCGGACATAGCTCCGCTTGCCATAGAAGCGCATTCAAAGCTCACCTGTGTTGTTGTCCAGGTGAAGAATGTGTACCTGGGAAAAATGATGATAATCCAATGACCAGCAGTCATTTGGCAAGAAAGTGCAATTTACAACCTCCAAGGCACCTACACTACGTGCAATGTGTGTGATATAGGAAGTGAAAAAAATATGCTGGTCCTTAGTTGAGCTATCATTGGTGACAAATGACAACCAGTGTTCTACTAGCCTAAAAAAGGATTAATTTTTATGGCATGCAACTCAATTAAGTGAACTGGTTGAGGGTCTTTCTTAGCTAGAACCGTGGAAGCAAACAAGCAGTGCAAATAAACAAAAGTGGGATTATGAATATAAGAGCACCAAACATGTTTCTTGTTGGCAGAACATAGACGTCCCCAAAAAACATCAAAGTTAAAATCATGGCAGTCCTCCAAGTTGGGACCTACCCCGACATCAAAACAAAAGATGGCACTGAGTTGGGCATATGGGCTAACATAATCAACCCCAAAGAAATGGATAGAAAAGACACTGTGCTTGCCATTTCTTGAAAGTACCAAGGTGGAAACAAATTCATGTGTCAACTGTTGCAAAACAGATTCATCAATTTGAAAGAAATCTAGCCAACCTATGTTTCTTAAAGCATGTTAGATATCATTTTTATCCCATGGATACTAGTAAGTCTTCATGAATCGTGTGAGTATGTAATGAAGAATAGGTTATAGCACATCCGTACCTCTTCCTTTCCTGCAACGTCTTTAGGATGACGCCCTCGAGATCTTCTATTGTGTGAGAATGGCTGTGTCGGATCGGCAGTGCCGAAGCTACTGGTAAGGGACTCCTACTATCGTGAATTATTTTGAAGAGGCTAGCCATACCTGCAGGGTTAGTCGACACAAAACAACACAAATATGGTCAAAAGCTTCATTCAAGTTGCAATTTTTTAGTCCAAGTTTAGGTTGTAATATTCTATCTCTTGATGCAGCCCTACACTACTTGCTCTTTTCTCTTTTTTTCCTTCTTTTTCTTCTCTCACCACTAGGCTTAGAATTTCAATAGTTGGCGCAGCAAGGAAGGCAAAAGATTGAAGGAGGGAAGTAGTGAAGGTCTGAGGGATTGAGGAGGTGCTACCCTCTCTCCTCCTTCACTTGCCTCAATAGACATTACTACAGAAAAAGTGACTACTGATGGGCCCAAAAGCTCAACACTAACGGGAGAAGGGCCCATCAGAAACATATCATCAGTGGTGAGTTTGATAACACTGATGAGCAATAGGCCCGTCAGTTGTGACTAATTACCAGTGACGGGCGCTTGGTAGCCGTGAGTGATGTGTAGTTAGTGGTGACCTATTAATCCACCAGGAAATAATTATCACTAACGGTAGCCTATAAACGCCCGTCAGTGGTCATATTTAGTTCTGATGGTATCCAAGAGAGCACTCGTCAATGGTGTTTTATTAGTGGTGATGATAGTAAGTCACCGCTGATAGTAGCGGTTAGGCACCTGTCAGTGGTGACTTATTGGCACCCTGCTGGGACCTGCTTTGCTGGCTAGCCTCAGGAGTTGCTAGTCATGCCCTCTAAAAAGCCCAGCTGTACAGCCCCAGCTGCACAGCCTTTCAGCAGCTCCAGCTATGAGGCATAAGCACACATACACATCATCATATATACATATATAAGCACATATATACACATATAAGCACATATATTTCACATTGGAATGAATAATATTTGACAAGTTAGGAATCAAAAATCAGTACAAACAGTATTATGGCTGAGAGACAACAGTTTTTGGAGGCAGTTGGACGCCGGCATAGATTTCACTGCTTGGCCATAAGACATATTTGTTGAGGAACCATGCAAACGTATGTCTGATGCGGTCATGTTCTTCTCTGTCATCGCAGTTGTCTAACCAGATCATAAAATCCTATAAATTAATTAGAAAAATATTAATTTCATATGAATTAAGTAAATGGGTAGTTCATAAAGATTTAGACCTTTTCAGTACAAGATGGGTTTCATTATTTGACGAGAGCATCCATGTGGGTGGAAACGTAGAACCCACATGTCAAGCTATTATCCGGCTATTGCCTGATTGGGAAATTAAACCTGTGGGTGGGTCTTTTGGTCCCCCTTTCCCTTGCTTGCAACAAGCCCCTCCTTCCTTTGCCTTAAAGATGATGAAAGCTCCATTGATGCACTCCCAGATGTCGGTGAAGTCCCGTGGTGGTAAGCCCTGTTTGCGGATCTTGGAATCAAGTAAAAGACCTTGTTCTAAGGTAGAATGATCACCACCAGGACCCAATGGTCACTGCATACATGTCATCATCGGCACAGATGAGATATAAACACATAGCTAAGTGCATAAAAAAAGATAATATACACAATAGTAAAGAACTTACGGGGGGTTGTATGCAAAGAGTATGTAGTCCTTGTCCTTCTAGGTGACCCAGGCCTTCGCAATGAATTGCACAATGGACTCTTTATCTATGTTCATCAAACATGGTGCAAGACAGCGGGATCGATGAATCCAATGCCCGCTTGCAAGCCCTTGGCCTCTAGAGCCTTAAAAAGTTTCCATACCCTCATGAGGTTAGTGTCGAGTCTTTTAGGTTATAGAGAGAGAACAAGTCTTCGAAGTTGACATCAAAGGTAGGATCACCAAACTCTCGAAGGAAATTGTAAGATTCTGGCACTTGGACCTTGATGTACGCCACAAATTGAGCCGGGTCATTTGAATGTACCATGTACATGTCATGAAGCTCTCTTGCTTTTGTAGACAAGCTCTATAGTTCAGACTCGATAAGGAATGGCTGACTAGGAGTGTATGTCCGGTCCCTCTGTGTAGGTGCCGGAGTTAACGGGTAGGACAAGGCCTTACTGGCACTATCATCTTCCGCTATTCTTTTGCTATCACCCTGTTTTGTGTCTCTTTTCTTCGGAGCCTTAACGGCCGCAGTTGGATCACTACGTGAGGACATGAGAGGTATTGTGTCCTTAGGTGTAGGACCGGTCAGCGCCTGCTTCATTGCTCCATGTAGTGTGCCAAGAGATAGAGTCTTCAAGTGTTGCGTGACGACGGGCCTGCACTTGCAAGGCCGGGTTTTGTTTATTCTTGGAGTGCTTTTTTATTTGGCGGATCCACTGCCTCCGTGGCCTCATCGGGTGTGGCGTCCTGGAGGACATCGTCATTCTGGTCTAGTTCAAACGAGAGATGAGTTTGCCTCAAGGCCAAAGGTGACGATGTGTGGATAGAGGCCAGAGGTGATGATAGGCCTGATGCAGTGCGGTTGCCTGGAGATGTGCGAATAGGGGCCGGACTGTCCCCGTCTAGAATGAAGTGAGCCTTCGGCCACATGATGAACCCATGTATGCACTGTCCTAGCGTAGTGGTATCCTCTTCAGGGGGGATAGGGACTGCCATCCCAGTAAATTGGGGAACTACAGAGTCCACCTGTACCCTCGCCATGTGTTGCGGTATCAGTTGATGGTGCGCGAGTGCCCTCGATGAAGCTGGATGCACTTGACCATGTGCCACCATCACATTCAAATTGCGGGGACTAGATCGGGGACTAGATAAACAAGTTTGCACTTTGTGGGCGCCTGTTGAGCAAATAATAAGGGTTCAATACTTCATGTCCTTGCACTAGTTGCCGCATATGAAGGATTATGTACGTGATCAAACTTACATTAATGTTGTCGACGTGGTGTGCTTTAGATGACCTGTCGGAAGCATTGGCGAAGGCACAGCTACTCCATCTAGGAACATGATGGGGACTAGCCGAGGTAGGATGAGGAGGGAGGGGTGACATTACCCGTAAAAGTTTGGCAAACTCCTGTCTTGCTGCCTCTTGTCCCACTTCTTCGGACCGTCTCATCATCTCCTCGGTCACCTCCTGTCGTGCCGCTTCTCTCGCCTTCTCTGTTAACTCTCGAAGTAAACATTCGTGTTTGCTTCTCTTCCTTCGACAAGTGTCCTCTGAGGATTGGGGGAACGATGTTCCCCATTTAGCGGCAACCCCGACGCGTCGCGTACGCCCGATCTTCTCTGGGTTTCGCAGAGCAATCGAGAGATGAGTTTGCCACCTCTCGTTTTGGATGGATTCTTGAGAGGATTCTTGCTGGCTCAATTGTACCTATAACAGAGGCGGTACAATATTGGTTGAGGAGCATACTCGAAGTAAATTCAATATACGGGATTAAAAAGGTTGGTTTAGGTAGTACCAGACGATTGATCACGTCTTGAACTTTAGGGTTCGGGAAGGTAACATCCCTCGTAACCGGGTCAGTTACAGCTTGGCCCCTTACCCAGTACCTCCCGCGTACCTCCTGAATGTCTTCGAACGGGGCTTCATTTCTAGCCGCTCGTAGTGCCTCATACTGTCTCTCCCAGTCTAGGCTCCTCCTACCGTACCCACGAGTTCCTAGGCAATGGTTGTGCTTATTCTTCGCGTGCAGCTCCTTGTTCTTCTGACTCTTTGCCATGAACTCCTCAGTGCTCGTCGCTGCAATGAACTCGGCCCACTGTTCTGGTGTTATCTGTTTCCATCAATCGAATGGTGTGAGGCCTTTCTGCACATAGTCCCTTATCGCGTAGTAGCACCAGTTCTTGTGGGCATTAGCCATCGAGATCTATGCCGCCTTTTTTACTTTCGCCTTATCCACTTCAGGAACCACGAACTTCTAAAGAAGGATCTCCACCATGCCCTGTATCATAGTCTTGGGCACTTTATTCCATTCCGTTGTAGTGATTAGAATGCATTCCGTACTATAACTCCGCACGTGTTGTTGAATTTCCCCGCTGCCCCGATTGATCTAATAGGGACACTTGTATTTTGGTTGACCTCGGTGATGACTTATGTTTGCATAACCATCTTATTATCAGTTCGGGGCTTCTGTACTCTTTTTAGCCTTGTTGTCGCTTCGTGCACAACCCCGAGGTCTTGCCAAGGAGACTCATCCGACGAGCTAGAAGATCTTTTAGAAATAAGTAACGGAGTATTAACTTTTAGAGGAACCATTTTCAAGTCATCGCACACGGCAAATCCATTGAAGTTAAATTAAAGCACTACATTATGTTACCTTCATTAAGTAAGCTATGTCATCAAATCCAAATAGCCTAGAACAACAAATTACTTTCCTTTTACAAATCAAAAAATTGTAATTCAAGGAGGAAAAGAAAAATTATCAATCTGTTCGGGTGCATGATAGCAATTTTATAGGAACAAAATTCATATCATGGCAAACAAACAATCATCATATCATATAATTTAGGGAAAATATCTCGAAGAGGGTGGAAGGCACGAACTCAGGTGGAGATTGGGGGGCTAGAGCTAGCGGCGGAGCCTGGGGCGGAGCTTCGGGGGCCAGAGCCGAGGGCGGACCATGGGGGTGCACCATGCCCATTGGGGAGCCGGAGCTTGAAGCGGCCCCATGGGCTTCACTGTCCATCGCGGCAGAGCTTGGGGAGGTCCGGCGGAGGGTGCGATGCGGCCCTGACTGAGGTGCGCCGGATGGGTGATGCGGCGCTGAAGGAGGTCTGGTGGAGGGGGCAATGGCAGCCCGATGGAGAGGAGGCGGTGGAGGAGGTTCGGTGGACGTGGCGGTGGCAGCCTTTCAGGAGGTGGAGACGATGCTGAGCCACTGCTGGTCTACTTAGGGTTTTTGACGCACGAGCTCGAAAAGTTTCAAGTCCCGTGCCTAGGGATATATAACAAAATGTCACCACTGATGGGCAATATTTCTCGTCCGTCAGTTTAGTAATATTACCACAGAGGGGTTACTATGGCTCGTCCGTCAGTGGCAATTCTGCACTGAAAATTTTTCGATAGGCACCCGTCAGAGCTGAGTTTTTTGGAACTGATATTTAGAAGGACCATGAAGTGTTTCAGTGTTGCAGTGTTTTTAGTGTTGCAGAAGTTCAGTTATTAGAGAAATTACACATATTATATTTTACAGGCTGCTGAGTACAGTACAACAATTAATTCATCAAATTATCCAACAAATTACAATATCTTAGCAAATTGCAACTAGGTTTCTACTACTTTTTCCCTTCATATTTGAGTCCTTCATTATGAGCTTTTGCGGTCTTGAGCCTCCGTATAGAATGTGTATCCGTTGATATCGTACCGTTGCCATGTAACAATGTTGGTCACAGGTTCTCTTGACAACCATTTGACAACACTTTCTTCTTCAGTTTCCGGGGTTTTCCCATACATATGGGCCTTCAACCATTGCCTAAACTGGCTGTTGTGCATCTTCCTGATCCAAAATGGCTTCTTGGTCGGATTCTGTTCCCATAAAAACTTCAGGTGCATCTCAATATAAGGGCCGACCATGGGCATGTGTTGCAAGACTATGAAGTGGGCTCTATTGAAGTCAGTCCAGTCTGTAGGCTGATAATCTTTCCTTCCGAGTGTGCCAACACCAAAAGACCTACCCGAGTGCTGAGAACGAGGCACGCCTATCGGTTGGTGTTCAATCATGTAATCCGTGCAGAACTCAACGACCTCCTCTACAGCATAGCCTTGGATGATGCTCCCTTCTAGCCGATATCTATTATGAACATAGCGCTTTAGAATCCCCATGTACCTCTCAAACGGGTACGTACTATGTAGGAACATGGGACCCCTTGTATCTCCTTAATGGTATGGATCACGAGGTGCACCATGATATCAAAAAATGTTGGAGAAAAGTATATCTCCATCTGGCATATTGTCACAATGATCTCGGCCATGAGTCTCGATAGGTTTTGTGGGTGGATTGACTTATGAGAGATCGTGTTGAAAAAGCTACACAGGTCTATGACTGTATGCCAGACGCCTGGCTCCATGATACCTCTAATTGCAACGGGTAGTATCTGTGTCATCATCACAAGACAGTCATGTAACTCCATACCAATTAGTTTCAAGTCTTTCATGGAAACATGTTTCTTTATGTTCGCTGAGTACCTCGATGGAACTTTCACCCCATAAAGGCACTCGCAAAACTTCTGCTTCTCAGCTTTGCTCAGAGTGTAGCAAGTAGGAGGAGGCGCGTTTTGACTTTCACATCACCCGTTTTTGTCTTTGTATTTGTCTGTTGTGACCACAGCTCAGGTCTAATTCCCATTTCTTGCATGTCAAGCCGTGCCTTCACACCATCCTTTGTCTTTTCTGCAATATTGAGTAAGAGATCAATCAAAAACAATTTTTTTGACGTGCATGACATCTATGCTGTGACGGGTATGTAGAACTTTCTAGTAAGGCAAGTCCCAAAGTACTGATTTTGTTCCATATGCCTGGTCTTAGCTTTCGTGTCTTTCCGGGCACAACATCAATGTCTTTGACTATCTCATAGATTTCTTCCACAGTTTTTTCCGTCGGTCTGACAGGATTCTCAACTGCTTCATTGAAGTGTGCCTTGCACTGCCTCCATGGGTCATTCTTTGCCAGCCACCTCCGGTGAGCCATGTAGACAAAAAAAATCGAGTTATTTAAGAACTGACTCACTGTTTCTTCTTGTCAAGTGACACATGCTTCGTGCCCTTTGACTATTTGGCCGGTCTAGTTTCTGCACGAAGGATAATCATTGACAGTTGTGAACAACAAAGCACGTAGCTGAAAGTTCTCTTCTGTGTTAGCATCCCAGACCTCTGCCCCTTCGTGTCAAAGTGTCTCTAGTTCTTCCTTCATGAGTTGTATGTACACATCGCTATCATTTTCAGGTTGCTTAGGCCCTTGAATGAGAACAGATAGGTGTATGTACTTCCGCCTCATGCACAACCATGGAGGAAGGTTGTAAATGCAGAGAAGCATTGGCCATGTGTTGTGTCTGCTACTCTTGTTACCGAATGGATTGATTCTGTCTGTACTCATAACAAACCTTATGTTCCTCGCCTCCTCACCAAAATCAGGAAATTCCCTATTGACGATCCTCCATTGGCATGCATGTGCAGGGTGTCTCATCATTCCATCTTCCTTTCGCCCCTCTGAGTGCCAACGCATTAGCTTTGCCTCCTTGTTTGCAAATAAACGCTTCAAATGGGGAATGACTGGAAGGTACCAGCACACCTTTGCTAGAGGCCCCTTCAGTTCGTCCTCGTCCTCATCATAATCGTCTTGATTTCTTGCCCACTTGTACCGAGATGTCTTGCGCATTGGACATCTATGCAGGTCTGCATACTCTTTCCGATATATAATGCAATTGTTCGGACATGCATGAAATTTTTGCACGTCCAATCCTAGAGGGAAGATAACCTTCTTAGCCTTTTAACTGCTTGTAGGGAACAAATTCTGCTCTGAAAGAATGTCAGATAAGAGCGCCAACAACCTTGTGAAGCCCACGTCGGCCCAATTGTAGGTTGCCTTGAGCTTTAGAAGTTCAAGCGACATGGACAATCATGTGTTCTTCGGTTTGCAGCCGGCAAACAAGGGTACTTCCGAGTCTTCCAACAATCCTATGAACTTGTTGAACTCTCTTCCATCATCAGGGTTAGCCGTCTCTTCCATGTTGTGCAGCATTTCATCAAAATCTCTAATCTGGTCAGCCATGTCCTCATCCGAATCAGCTTCTTCTTTGACCACTTCATGTCCATTGTCAACGAATTCTACCCCTTGACCAATATCCACTTCTTCCCCTTCACCACTAGCCACTTCTGACTCTTTGCCATGATCTATCCAACGAGTATAACCATCCTTGAAAATCTTTGTCAGCAAGTGTAACTGCAGCTCCCTTGTGGTTGCCAACATCTGCTCGTTATTGCATACACAACATGGACAACACATCTCGCATTTTCTCTTGCTCACCATATCCTCTTTGGCGACTCAAAGAAACATATTCAAAGCATCGATGAAACTACGAGTGGCACAATCCCCATACATCCAACTTTGATCCATCGAACATATGCTAATAATTCAATTGAGAGCACACAATTAATTGTTTAGTTACCTATAGCTACCTAGCTATCATGTACATATTAATTAACTAGAACAAACTAGTTACCTTGTTTTGGTCCTCTCCAAATAGAGTAGATCTACAAATTAATGCCTCCCCTTCTTTCCTCTCTACAATTAATCTCTCCCTTACTTCCTCTCTACAATTAATGCCTCCCTTACTTCTTCTTTCTAGAATTAATGTCTCCCTTACTTCCTCTCTACAATTAATAAAGATGAGAGCATTAATTAGCAAAGATCCAGACAAATACAAGCATATAGGGAGAGCACTACTTACCTTTCACTAACCTCTACCTCAAAGATCCAAAAAGACACTTCCAATGCAACCCACCGCTCTCACCAAATCGCCCCCAAATCACCGCTCTCGATACCAGCCACACCTTAGAAACATAATGGGGAAAACCCTAGAAAACAGGAAGAAGATGCAACTTTTATACTGTACACAAATACCACTAACAAGCCGTAACTTAAGGGGTCAGTGCTGACTAGTCATCAAATGACTAGTCACATAACCACTGACAGGCGACAACTTAAGGGATCAGTGTTGTCTAGTCATCGATGACTAGTCACATCGACCACTAATGGGTATGAACTACACTGTCAGAGGTAACTTGTAAGACCTGACACCTGTGGTGACCAGACATCTTAGCACTGCTGGGTTCGGGAGTCACCCGTTAGTGGTGAGCCATCCCTTCGTCTCCAAAAGTTGCTCTGTTTCACTTCGGCTTTGTGTGCTCTACTAAAACCCAATCTCTTGCGCTCCGGTTTCCACGTACCTCTCTACCTTCGCTCTCTCTCTCACGTGCGCTGTTACCTCCAAGACGACCACACCACTGCTGTCATGGCCTCACCTCCTTCTTCCTGGTCATCCAACTATTCATCCGAGGTCTCCTCCGACAGGCTGACGGACTTCTCCTCGGAGATGCAGGTCTCATCTGACGGACTAGCCAACTTCTCCTCACCACCACTGCTTGGCACCATGGATGATGAAGATGAGGAGGAAGAGGATGAAGGGGAGGATGATGAGGTAGAAGAGGAGGAGGAAGACGACGAGGAAGAGGAGAACAAGGAAGAGGAAGTGGAGGAGTCGGTAGAGGAGGTGATCACCGATGAGAAGGCGGCGGCGTGGTTCTACTCCGATGAGGAGGACGAAGACGAGGAGGAGGACGATGACGAGGATGAGGACGAGGACGAGGACGACGATCACGACGATGACAATGGTGACGGCGGCCATGTCTCGGATGGCTCCACGGCTGCGTCCGGGATCTACGGACCGCCAAGCAAGATCCGTAGGATAGTGTAGTTAGCAAGCTAGATCACATAAGATTTTGCTGTAATGCATGTAAAAATTGGGTGTTTTAGTGAAACAAATTTGCAATATATTTCAACGTGAAGAATTTGCTGCACTTGATGCTGTTCTTGTCTCATGCCCATCACTAACGGGTTGAAAATTATTTGATACATCACTGATGATCAAAGTTGAATCTTCGTTCATGTCAATAAACACCACTGATGGGTAGTATATTGTTTTGTACATCGCTGACCAGATCATAGTTAAAGTGTCACTCATGCGGAATACATACCACTGACGGGTAAGAAAATGAGCCATTTGTGATAATCATCACAGACGGGTCATTTTGTAGACCGTCAATTGTATCATCTTGGGAGAAAAATTCAACCGCATGAACAAGTTATCACTGACGGGTATCACTCAGGCCCGTCAGAGGTCTCATATCTGGAGAGAAACTTGAGCCCGTGGTAATGTCAAAACTGACGGGTCGACAGCTGCCCGTCAGTGCTATGTAGAATGTTTGACAAGTGGAGAGCTACCCGTCAGTATTGGCCGATCAGGGATGACCTTAGTGAGTGTACCTCCATTCTCTCTTTAAATTGTGGCCAATTGTTTTTATTTTTAGGGTTGGTGAAATAGTAAACCTAGGTGAACATAGGGAACACAAGGGTGCCAATGACAAGTCATGATTTTGGGGCAAAGTGGTAGGAAGCTATCCCTATGTGGATTGCAAACACTTAGAAAAGAAAGGGAAAAGAAAGAAATAAAAAACTAGGGCCGGCTGACATAGGGGGTCGATCGGCCCTCTCTTGGACCTGTTGTCTGGGCTTTCTATAGGGCTTAGAGAAGAGAGGGAAAGCATGGAAAATTTTCAGGGTGATATGGTCTCCTCACTCTTTTCTCACTAAGTCGAACATCAATCCCAAACTCGAACATCAAATTTTTAGGCTGGAGTAGGATAATGTAGTTCCCAAACTCTCAGTGGAAGAGTCAATTCATAGGGGTGATTACACCTAACAATTCTATAGTATAGACTTTGAAACCTTACCCGCACCATGTACTTCATAACCATACACGCAAGGCACATGAGGCTGGTGAGAACAAACAAGTATCACAACAGTAACTCTACGACTCAAACTACAACAATAATAGTATTTCTTAGAAACTTCACAACATGTTCACACAAAGAGCCAATTACACAGCGGAAGATTAAAAGATGTCTCAGAAGCCACAAAGTAAGGCCAAAAGTGGCAGCAAAACAAGCCAAGTTGTCAAACCCTGGGCTAGACCACCGCCTGGGATTCCCAGCGACTAGTCGTTGTTGGCGTCAATCCCTATGTAGAAACCATCCTAGGAGGGGATGCTTTCCTTTGTAGAAAAATCTCAACAGCTGCAAGGTGAGTACAAAATTGTACTCCGCAAGGCTTACATGGGAAATTAGTAATAGATGCAATCATGTATCAACAAAGGGGTTGATTGTGGACTATTTTGCAGAAAGCCAGTTATTCATTTGATAATATTCTTAAGTAGGAGAAATAGACTACTGGATTACTTTTAAAGGAGATGAGTCAAATTCTTCACGATAAAGCCTACCGCAGATCACCATACACTTAATCCATTGACTCTCCCTCAACCACATATGAGGGAGCAGTTGCTAACTTCTCTACCAAAGAACTGGCACGTTTTAGAGTACTGTTGTAGTTATCTAATTCGATGCGGATTTTTACCAAGTTGTTCATAACCGCGGATACAGCTATTCGAATAGTTTAAACCCTGCAAGGGTGTAAATCTTTACCTACACGTATCCATCAACTCGTAGCGCTAGGCCTTGGACACATTTCACTAGGTATGTTAGCAAAGTGTGATCGAACACAACTGTTACAATGCTTTTGACCTTAGGTATGAGCCACCCTTATGGGCCAATCCAGGTACACCAGTCCGGCCGTAACCCCGACATGGTCCCATAAGTTGTGAATCAAGGTACATCCTTAGTCACCCAAACTGTGTGTCCACCTCACCCTTATATTGATACCACATCATGCCACATCATTTTTCACACACCCGACAAATGAAAACGGCAAACTAATGCAACTCATACACTATGACTAGGCAAATTATTAAGTCATGAGTCGCCCATTATACCACTCATGTAGAAGTCTTGCTCGTGATCGAAATTATGAGCTTCGAGATTTTCTGGCTCTATTGAGATGAAGAACCAAAAACACCGGAAAAAGGGTACAATAAGGAACCATAAGATGAAGAACGTTGGCATGACATAAAATGTATGCTATGGTATAAAGTACTCAAATTAATGACTAATGCAAGTGGAATCAATTTAATCGGAGTTTGGACGCTCGAGATATCACGATCCAAAAATCTCCAGCTAATTGGAAAACCCTAATTTGAGTTTTAGCCATTTTATATTTTCCTTGACATCAAATCAATGTAATGACATAGATGAATAGGATTTATTTTTTAAACATTTTGATATATTATTTGTATTTTTCTGATTAAAAATGGATTTATTATGATTTTTCTAAGTTGTAATCATTTAAAAACCCTTTTTAGTCTTTTCTTCAGTAAATAAAAACAATATTAAATAATTAATATTTTTATTACTAATATCATATATAGCCCTATAGGCTGACATGTGGGTCCCATGGTCAACTTTGGTCAAAGACTTAGGTCAGCGATAGGTGGGGCCCACTGTCATAAATTTTTCTTTTATTTATTTTTTTGCTAAATCTGACATGCCAGGACCATGTGTCATAGACAAAAAATAAACGAATTTAATTAGTGCACTGATATTACTATCATTAATCACTAACCGTAGTCATTAATAAACTAATCATTAGATTAGCATCAAATACTAATCAGCAGCTATAAATATGTTGGGGTGTTAATGACAAGTAATAAATGTGTTGGATAGTGTTACTGATTAGCATTACTGTGGTCCTAATGACCAAGATCCGATCATTAATGACTGTCTAATTACAGTCAGGATGACCGGCTCGGTCAGACCGCGTGCACGACCGGTCTGACCGGCCACGTTGGTTCCCGTGGGCGCCGGCAGGGTGGCGAACAATGGCGGGCTTACCGGTGGTGAGCTAGGATGGTTGGAGGCGTCGCCATGGGCTCAGGCAGCGCGATAGTGCTGGCGGGCGTGGCAGCAACGGGAGGAGGCGACGGTAGCTTGGGGGCCTGGTCAGTGGTGGCGTGGAGGGGGCTTGGGTATCTAGCTAGCTAGGCACTTTGGTAGCGATGGGCTCCCATGGGCGGCGAAGGCGAATGGTGATGCGACACGTCGGGCAGCGGTGAGCGAGAGGTGTAGACCACGAACTACAGCAATAGGAGAGAGAAAGAAATAGGGAAAAGGAGGGAGGTCGACTGGGGATTAAAAGTGGAGGGATGGCCAGAAGGTAAGATGGAGGTGGCGTTGGAGGGGGCTAGGAGCTCGCCATGGCTGCAATGACAAGCAGCTCGGTGGCGATATATCACGGTGTCGGTGTACTAGGAGGTGGTGGCAGTGTTGTGGAGATAAGGATGAGGCAGGCGGCGCTCGGTAGTGGATAAGGGGCGAGGCGGGCTGAGCAGGCCAAGGTGAAAAAGCAAGCCAGGCGGCGGGGTAATGGGCTGCGTTAGCCCAGCCAAGGGAATGGGGCAATAGGGCGGGCGGGCTAAGCGAGCGGGAAGAAAAGCTGGGTGTGGCATACCCGTTTTTAAGGCCGGATAACCCCTTGTGTTTCCGGTACTAGTCCCATGATCAATAGCCAGTCCCCACAAGTTAACCTGTATACCATTGTCATACACGCACATATCAGCATATGATACGTAAATAGACCTTCAAGGTCGATAGTCTTATACCTATAGCCCATCTTCTAGGAACTTGCAGTGGAAATCAAATGGTAATGTGGCCCATCAATATGCCATACCACACAGGCAACTGACTAGGATTACGCCCTAACTTTCATGAATACAATCGCTATCTTCAGATTTGACGTCTCCTTTGTCTGACCAATTCAACAAGCCAGGTGAGTACATTGAATGTACTCACAAGAATCCCGCAGGGGGAGTATAACAGATGTATTTCGTGCAAGGCTTGTTCAATATAGTGGCTCTACCCTAAGTTGAATGTTGAGCGAAAATGTAAGTTCTCATTCGAAATACGATAGTAATAGATTCAAAAGCATTTCCGAAAGCAAGCCCATCTCTAAGGGTCAGTATGCGGTGCCAAAAATTCCTGCCAGACAATCGTCAACTAGAGGCTGATAGCACCTTCTATCACCTCAGGCAATCCTTAAAGCCTACCCATGCTTCACCGCGCAGCACAGGATAGATTTCACTTCTGCAGTTCCTCACTACCAGCCTGTAGCTCAAACTACTCACTGTGGACACATCATGCCCATGTCCTTAATCCCATTCCCCAGATTTCATAACCAAAACTTAGTCTAATCAGTATGTGGCCTTCCCAAGTTGTGTCCATAACCGAGGATGTGGCTATTCGAATAGATGTTAACACTCTGCAGAGGTTGTTCGGCTTTACCCACAAGATGTAAGTCCCCCTTGCTGCCATGGCCAAACGGGCACTCTTCACGAGGGGTGCCGGCAGGGTTATTACAACGAGACCTTTTTTCTGCTTTCGTGCTAGAACTGAACCTACTAAATGAGCTCTACCCAGATTCACTTTGATGTTTGATGATACTCGACACATAGATAGAAAAAGGAGTTCACCTTTGTGTCGAACAACTTCCTGCATAGCCACACGAAGGTCCTCTAGGGATAACAATCCACCTAGCATTTACTTCCTACTGCACACGGGTCCAGACACTAGCACTTAATAGGTCCAGACACTAGCACTTAACAGAGCAATTGGTCAAGTCCTTCCCACAAAGGACATGTGGACGTACGGGATGAACCTGGTCGAGCGACACTTAGGCTCGGTCCTTCATTGATTCGAGCAAGACTGCACATCATCACCTCATAGCCATGTTGTGAGAGTCTAGTTTCAACTACTAGACCCCCCTGTGTATATCCTCGTCAGTCCAGGATCACGCTGACGATACACAGGCGAAATGAATAACATTGCAATCATTCAAAGTTTAAAAATTTAACTTGAGTATGATATGCCACATGGCTTACATAGTTTCATGTCTTAACGACATTATTACATCAGAGGAAACAGCGGAAATAAAAGCGAAGCGGCTCCATCTGTGCCACAGGCAATTGACGGAAGCCACGTGACCTATTCTTCGGGATCATCATAATAGCAGTCTTCATCAGCTCCTTCTTCAGCATACTCCTCTGCACAAAACATGCACGATGAGTACTTTGCGTACTCAGCAAGCCACCTGGCGGTAGATGGTCCTACCATACTATATGCAAGGCTTCAAAGGAATGCCTTAGGGCTTAGTTGCATAAAGCAAACTTTTAGTTGAAATATTAGATTAGATTCAAAGGCATTATTTTGATGTAAAATAATTTTGTTATCAAGGGTGTTTTTCAACAGGTGTGGTTCACGACCAACACATTTGAGCAAGGAACTTCCGCCTTGGCTCAACCATGGGTTTCATCAGCAAAGGGGTAGAGGGAAGTAGCAAGGGGGAGAGGGACAGGTCCTTTTCATCAAGAATGAGTCATGTGCTGTCCATAACCGTGGACACGGCTAATCGATTAGTTTATTACTCTGCAGAGTTTGTACACTTTACCCACATGACACGATCATTCCCTTATGCCAAGCTAATCGGGCTTGTACACACGCTCATCGGTGTGTCGGCAGGGTGATCGTGACGAGGTCTTTTAGCTAGATCCCCCTAAGATGTGACGTGCCCACCGGGTCTGGCTCGGAGTCGAGAGTACATCCCCGCCCTCCGATCCCCCATCTGTGTCGAGGGTTCTCGTAGCTACGTCCACCCCTTCTGCGGTACGGCAACATCGGCACCAAAGGCTGACTAACCTACATAACCAAGCCATTGCCCATATAGCATGTGGTTGTACTGTTGTCACAATTCTACAACTTCAAGACTTCGGCCTTATTCGATACGGACGACTAATGGCTTCTTCATCACCCGAAGAACGACCATTGCTCCTTCATCACCATGATCCAGCTGTCGCCCGCACCTTTTAGATGGTAAGTTTCACCCAGAGTAGAATAGGAAGAATAGAGAGAGAGGGAAATCATCAGACATCCGGCCCTAGCTCAGCGAGCTCAACAAGTTTCAACAAGGATCATCGATCCGGTATTCATTCCTCCGTGGAGGCAAATCAAAACAACCTAAAGATGTATGTAAGCATGGCTAAGCATATCTCTACTCTATTCAGAATAAAACCTATTTATCTACTCAGGGTATCAGGTATAAAGGGTGACAAGCGGACAGGGTAAAAGTGTGTCAATAGACACGCTAGCTACTGGATTAAAAATAGCATGCATGTTTGTAAATAACAAAATATAATGACTTCAAAAATATAGGATCAAATATGATCAAGAAAAGGGGCATGCCTTTGTGGTATTACTCTCCTTCTTCAGCTGCTTCGGTCACCAGGTCGGTCTCTTCACTCCCTATTGACGCAACGCAACGAGTAAATCAAATAAATAACCAACTCTAAATAAGCATTCTGAAAAGCAACACGAGAGAGAAGCACGATGAAGGTACGATGAGGTGGAATGGAACGATGGCGCGATAGCATCATCACGAAGAAAGAATGGGTCTTCTAGGATTGGCCATAACCATATATACATATAATATATATATATATATATCCCCTTATGGGTAAAAGCATAGATATTCTTATACCTACACAACCAATACTCTAACATACTATTCATCACAACAAAAGATATAAAACAATTCGCAATTAACCACAAATAAATATTTAGGTGAATCCTAAATATTTATAATGGTTAATAACAGTAAAGAGTAAATTAACAACATATAACCACAATTACACATGCATTTCTATTAATTTAAAGACTAGAATTAAATCACAAAGCTATTTCCTACCATTAGCATGAGCTAACTAAGCATGGAATATATTGGAATATGCTAAAAGTACTGGAACATATTGGAATATGATTTAATATTAATTTTTAATCTGAACATTATTTAATTAAAGCATTTTCTAACATTTTTAGTGTAACAATTATCTAGAACATAGTAATTAACATTAATAAATCACACAATTGGGTTAACATGATTTAATAACAATTCCAGAGACATTTCATGTTTAAAAGTGTTATAAAAATATATTTTAAATGATTATAACTATTATTCTAAGCATGAAAACTACACTAAAAGCATGTTAAAATATTATTAATTATGCTAAATGGGTTCTCATGACTTGACACCAATCCTAGAATATAACATGATTTATTGGGTACTGGACATGAATTTTTAAAGGCTAAAACAGATTTATAAAGGCACTATTGCTATTTCAGCATTTTAAATATCAATTTTAAATCAACCTAGAGCACATCCTTATTTTTCTAGCTCAAACCATTGCAGGAAAAATGTTTTGGTTCACATGGTAAATTAGTTTTAGGGTTCTCTGATCCTAGGAAAAAATTGGATATAAATAACAGAGAGCATTTCTATTTTTAATAATTAAAATAAAGATTATTTTAATTCTAGGAAATTCTACACAAGGTCAAAAATTATGAAAATTTACAGAAGTACTCCTTAGCATACTAGTAATCTACAGAAAAAGAATGACTTCATAATAATCAACCAATGCAAAGATACCACGAAATTTGTTTAAATTTCATCCCAATTTGAATATAATTTAAAATCTAGCGGTCGGATTAAATATCTGATCGCACCATTGGATTCGTGGGGTTCTAAGGGTTCCATGTTACTACTGAGATCTAAGATCAGATAAGGTTTAGATGGATTCCAAAAATTAGGCAGAAGGTTGGCATAGGGTTTACCGTAGCAGAGTACTGTTCACACTACAGTAAAGAGAGCAAAATGGATGATTCAAAGATTAATGGCTGCACGTTGGAGGAGATTAATGGATGAAATTGGTGGTGGGGAAGTGTTCCATGGGTTGGTGGGTGTCTACCTCGGGGAGGAATTGGAGAGAGGCTCACAGTGGGTGAAGAAAACAAGGAGAAAAGAAGTTCGTCGGAGTTGGGGAAGAAACTCACGGTACGGTTGATGTAGTGGAAGAAGCTCCTGATTTCTGGCGGTAGGAGATGCGCGCCGTCGTGAGGAAGCTCCAACAGCAAAGCCTCGAGTGGAGATGCGTCGGTGTGGCCGGAATTCCTCGCCGGAGTTATCACCGGAGTTGGAGAAGAAAAGGATGTGGAGGAAGATTTTTGGGAGTGGAAAGCAAAGGAATGAACTGCAGGGATTGGGGTCCTATTTATAGGAAAAAAATAAGGGAGAGGAAGAGGCATTAGAGCACTAATTAGGGAATTAAAACGGCAAAAACGCCGGGATTAAAACCGAGAAACGGCCGGCCGGCGTCGATCGCGCGCGCGCTGCGCTGGGCAGCACTGCAGCCAAGCCGCATGCATGCATGCATGCGCACGACCAAGCTAGCCCACAAATATTATATTTTATTTTCAGATTAAATCAAATGAGAAAAAGCAAGGTAATTCAAAACTGATTCAAATGGGCTTCAAAAATTATGAGAAATTTCCAGTAAATCAATTTAGACATGGGAATCCAAATAAAATATTTTGGAGAAAATTTTCAAATGATGTTCAATTTAAAATTCAAAAACACACTTATTGCTCTCAAATTAATTCAAAGACTTGAATTAATTTGAAATAAAATCCAAGTAAAATAAATATAAGCATATTATTCAATTGCACATCCTCTTTTCTCTTAAAAAAAATTTCAAGCCTGAAAAAAATTCGAGGATGTTACACATGTCCCTACATGCTACAACCATTCCACCAATCTCCCATTACTGTTCTCACCCGAATCAAAATCACCTTCCATTTTGTTTTGGGGTTTTAGCAAACATTACTTTCAAGCATTCGCCTTAGAAGGTACGTGCCTTCCCAAGGGTTTTATTCCCATAACCAAAGGGGTTTCACGTGATTCGAACAAAAGTAGGTGTTTATCTATAGTAGTTCTAAGCATGGCTATCGCCTATATTTCCTAATATTCTGCTGGTCATACGATGACCGGCTAGGTATTACTAAGGTTGGGTCTCGAGCTTGAGCTTGATATGATAATGGTCCGGGGTCCTTCATGGGAGCTCTCGTAATGTCGTATCTACACGTCGAGAAACATCGAATAAACAACAATGTGAGGAAGAACCAAATAAGAACCAACATACACTCATGAATTCTTAAAATATGTGTCCTAGATCTGGACGCTTATTAGGGTTTCCAAGAGGTGGGAAAAGAATTCCTATCACATGAAATAAGAGCCATTGTGAAACTAGAAGTCAGTTCTTTATCATATCCATATCTTTGGTGATCTTGGAAAAGGTTGCATATATATATATATAACCTAGCAGAAATGAGGGTTTTAAAAGGGGCGGAAAGTATTCACCTCACCTGATATAAGGATCCTTCATAAAAAATTTAGAAACCCTAGCTTATCCTATTATTAACATGTTAGCCTCTCCGATGATCTTGGTCCTCATAATTTTGTTGGTTTTGGAAGGTATGGTTTCCTTTACATTGTTCTTAGAAGAAGATATGCACGAAGGGCCTGGAGGCATACAGTACCAGGAAATTATTAAAAAGGTACTAGATTAGTATAGGGTTTCATATTATTTAATCATTAAAAATGGATCCAAAGGTGTTCTGAACGAAATTATGGCATATGTTTTTAGATGATATTTGGAAAAAGGATATATTTCATCTAGAACCATATTGAGTTTTGAAATATATTCAAACATGAATATCAACCTACTTCAAAATTATGAAAGTTGTACCATTTGTTGGGTTTTGATTGTGAGAGTTTGTAGGAAAAAGAATCGGGGAATTCGGAGTTGTAATGGTGGAGATATGGACTTCGGAAAGGGTGCCGAGAAGAAAGAGAACAGACAACATCAAAGGCGCCTGCTGGAAGTACGCCTTGGGAAAAACAGAAATGGGTTCTGTGGATAAATAAGGAGAATACACTTTCAGGAGGAAGAAACGTCAATCCGAGAGAAGGGACATACAAACACGTTTTCACCAGGGGAAGACATACTTCTAAGAATGTGCTCCCGGCCATCCCGCTTGGTGGTCGGTCGACAGCGGCAGCTATGGGCTAAGCTGTTAGTAGTGCATGCTTGTTATGTTTTAACCTCAATACTGGAGAGGAGAGAGAAGTGGCGGTTGGCCTCACCGACGATGAACGGAGAGGTGCTGTTGGTCGGCGACCTAGACGGTGAAGCTGGCGGCAGTAGAGTTCATCGGCAGCAGCCGGTGGTAGACCTCCTCACGAGAGGCTTGAACAGGCAGAATGGATGAAGAGAGGAAATATGCTTGGGGAGACAGAACGGAGAGGAGAGACTGAGGAGGGTAGAGATAAGAGTGCCAATGAAGGGGAGGAATGGAGGATGCTCACCGATGGAGTGTAGGGGAGAGGAGATGCTTGAGGGAGAAGTGGAGTGGGGAAAAGAAACAATGTGCTCGGGAGAGGGAAATTCCCAGGGAGAAGGGAGAAGCGAGCTCCTCGGTTTGGAGAGGCGTGAGGAAAAATGGAGGTGAGAGGGAAAGGCTCGGGTTGAGGAAGGAAAGTGGAAGCTCAGCTTCAAGAGGAACCAAGAGGAGGCAGCTTGGTGGAGGAAGATGGAGAGAATGGGTGTTGGAGTGCTCGGTTGAAGACTAGAGAAGAAGAATTGGGGAGAGAAGGTGAAGAGCAGCTCGGCCTGGGAAGGGGAAAGTTCGGGTGGCTCGGGCTTTAGCTCGAGGAAGACCAGGGAGAGAAGGAATGAAGGAGTAAGGAACTGCTCGGGTGATAGAGCAAGTGAAGAGCAGAGAAGAGGGGCTAGAAGGAAGAGGCAAGGGAGCTCAGGAAGAGACTCTAGAGCAGCTCAGAGAAGAGAGCAAGAGAAGAAAGGGAGAATGGGCAATGGGGAGCTTGGACGCAGCTTTATGGAGACAGAGGAGGTCGGTTTGGAATAAATGAGGAAGGGAGCAGGTGTGCCAAGCTTTTGTAGCACAGGGAGGAGTTGGTGCCGCTACCTGTTGAAGGGGAGGAGGTGGCACTGCGTGTTAGAGGGAGCACCGGGTGGCATTGAAGAAGAGATAGAGGGAGGAAGAAGAAGGGTGGTGGGCATGGAGCTGTAGTACCACCCGTAATAGAGGAAGTTTGGCACCAATACTTGCTAATGGTGTTGAGTGTCCCTAAAGGAGCAGTGCTGCCCGCTGCATCCAGAACAAAGAACACTGGAGCAGAGAGACAGTGGAATAGAGGGGAAGAAAGGGGAAGAAGGGGGAATGGGGAAGAAAGAGCTAATGTGCGGGTCCAGGTCCTACTGTAGGAGCGTCTATGGCCGTTCGGTTGGTAGCTTACATGTGGCTATAGCAATAGAAGGAAGAAGTACCAGTAGACGGAACAGCAAAATGGCAGAGAAACAAAAGAGAAGTCGGTTGGTGCAATTGTAGCAAATTGGGAGGGAGAACAGTAGTGTATTAGCTTGGAATTCAATTGAATTTTTGGGAAGGATTTTTTAGAAGGGGTACAAAATCTAATCGCATAAATGGGTTTGATATGAAAAGGGGAATGTTTATCAAGAATTTTTGAAATATATATGTTGGATCAGTGGCTTCCGATAGAGGGGGGGTGAATGTCAATTTCAAAATTTTCTTCTGAAAACAAGAACACAATGCAATGTATTCAAATCAGAGAATGCAGCGGAAAACCATCGACAAAAGCGATCAACGATGGAGAAGTCAACACTGAGCAGATCAGAAGTTCCGGAATAAAAATATCGGAAGTTCCAACATTACCGGAAGTTCCAAAGTTATCCTAATTCTGAACTCTCTGGAAAAATCAGAACTTCTAACTTCCAGGTCGGAACTTCTGATGTGGATTGGAACTTTCAAAGTAAGAAAATCGGAGCTTCCGGTTTTGGCAAAAATAGCAGACTGTCGCTAGGAAAAATGTTCACAGATTTTGATCTACCCAACGAAATTGAATAAAATTTTGCACAGTGGCAAACAAGAGAACTACGAATCTATTCCAATTGGAATCATGTCAAAAGCTTGTTTGTGCTAAAAGAAAATGTCAAATTACTATCAGCTGTTTTCTAACCCCAAAAATCGGCCCTAACTAACAAGTTGAAAGAAAATCAAACCATTGGATCCTAGGACCTTGTGAGTTATGTTGATATGGAATTAGTACAAAATTATCTCACACATCCTACCAACATATTTCAATCCTCAAAAGACAAAATTGGAACATCAAAGAGAGTCAAAATTGAAAACCCCAAAAGCTTGTCTTTCCTTCAATATAGATCCGAAATCAAGATGGGAATGAGAAAGAGAAAGGGGGAAAGTCTCAAGAACACATACTCTCTTCTTGAACTCTTCTTGTATTGATTTTCTTGATGTTTAAAAACCTCTCATCTTAGGCCAAAGCTCCCCTGAGCAGCTCTTCCAAGAGATTGTCCAAAAAGATTTAGGGTTTCAAAAACCCACCATCTCCTATTTATAGTGGTAGGGACATACCCCTCTCCACTTGGGCCTTAAAGCCCACTTAAGGGCATAGGGCACTCAGCACACATCCCAAAGTGTCTAAGCCACATATCCACTCTCAAATCTTCCTACCACCACAAGCCTAATCCTAAACCACATCATTGGCCGCCGCCACGATTTCTTTGATTTTGCTTCGGTGGTGTCCGCACTTTTACAAAAGTGCCCTCGCACCAACTTGGTCCTCACGTCTTGTCTCCACCTTTCCCTTGTCCGCTAAGGCTCCGTCTTGAACCGCCCGATGTCGTCACCACCACCTTGATCGCATCTCCACAGGCATCATGCCGATCCTCATGACCAAACCACCGTCGCACTCATTAACCCTGCATACTAGTAGACAAGCAAACCGGTTGCGAGCACAAGTTTTCCACTTGACCCAAGTTAGTCGAGAAAACAATTCCATCAATTTTTCACAAGACAAATTGACCAAACTCTAATTTATCAGAAAAACTCGTGATCAAAAAGTTTTCACTATCGGAACATCCGGTTCCTGGAACAGAACCTCCGGTTCTCACATACGCGATCTGAGAGCCGAGTTCAGAGGCTGAACTTGGTCCCCCTGGAATTGAAAGTCGGAGCCTCCGACTTCAATTCCGACTCCACGCATACGATCTGGAAATCCACCAGGCACTCACAAAAGCCGAGTCTAGAACCTGAACTCAGAGCCTCCGAAAATGGAAGTCGGAGCCTCCGACTTCAAGCTCAGAAATTCTGACTTCAACCATGGAACTTCCGAATCACATAGGACCATCCGGTTCACGGATCAGAATCTCCATTTTTCCAGAGCACTAAAAACTCAGCCCACATCGAATCTTCCGAAACACACCAGAAGTTCTGATCAGAATACCAGAACATCCAATATACTCAATTCAAAAATAAACGATGAATTCTTTCAACCTAACATTCAACTCCAATAACAAACTCTGTGGCAAAGTATTCATCATCTGAAACCTAGGGAAGCAATATAACTCCCTCTAGGTTCTACAATTTGATCTCCTCCATTTGCAAACATTCTGGGAATTTATTGGGAGTTGATCGAGGCCTGGAGGCACATGATACCTTAAAATCTGGAGTTTACCTAATTATCAAGGGATAACCGGCTTAGGGTTTGGGGCAAGCGAGGAGTCGTATGAGGGGTGGTAAGATAGCTCTCGGTTCTACAGCAGGTATAGTTCCAAGATTGAAATGGAAACAAGAATGGTGATGGACATGTATACATAAATATACACACATGTTGGTCTAATGACATCAGAGCCGAGGGTAGGAAAGCTGCTGCAGGGATTAGGGGTTGAGGACGCGTAAACTTGTATGGATTATTCAAGCACGAGCTAGCAATGGAGATGGTAGTTCAACATAGAGAGAGAGTGACTTAGGTCATAAGGTTGAGCTAGGGTTGTGACCCGTCACTCGAAAAGGAGGAGTTTGGAGTTTGCGTATACGCTATGTGCAAAGGCAGTATATATGCGCATATATTCACAATAGGTCCTAGTGTAGCACATGGTAGGACATCATGGCTTACGGGGGAGATTTATGCCATATTGTATGTTTCAACCTTGTAGAAATATCATGGGGCACTTAGCTTCGGATGCAGCTTCGGATGCACCGACAAGACAGAAAGGGAGAAGGTGTCGAAGATGGTTCATGGTGGGTGTGCAAGAGTGAGTAGCCTTGCATGGAAACAAGGTATAAAGTAAAGTTGTACACTTTGTCAAATGTAGCTCTGGAGAACTAGGAAGCAGAGATCGAGTGGAAAGGAAACAAAAATTTTGCACACTTTTCGGTAAAGGGAAGAGGAACATAGACAGAAGAGTTTTGGTTTGTATTGACTTTAGGGTTTTTTTACAAACATGATTCGAGCAAGGAGTTTTAATCGGGTGCATATTAGTCGACACTATTAACAAAAAAATTTGAAAGCCCTAATTTTTGGGTTATTAGAAAACAGGGTGTTACAAATCTACCCCCCTTAAAAGGAATCTCGTCCTCGAATGATATGACATGATGCACATTAGCAAGATTAATAAAAACAGGGTTGTTACAGTGAAATACCGAATTGGGCATGACGCTGACTCTTGCTGCTATATCACAGAGTGCTCTCTCAAAGAATTCAGATCCAATGGAACATGTGGTCGTGGGAAGACCTGGATCACTCTTCTTGGTGGGGGTAGCATTCAAGATTGCAGCACTACATTCCTTGTGGCACTACATTCCTCGATCAACTTGACTATCTCAGAATCGGGGATCAGACATTTGTTCAGCAATATGTCCTCTAGGTACCTTGAGTAGGTTGGGACCTGCATGGCATCTAACAACGGATATTGACATAAAGTTTTTTAGTTACTTCAACAGACTCACCATACCGTTCATCCGAGTTGTTTTTGCAGTTACGTGGAGGAAATGGCAGCACGATGCTGTCAAAATACTCATGCAGGCTACTCTTGGAAGTAGGTGCAGAGTTTTCTTTTGTTTGCTCCTCCTTGTCCTTCACTTCATCTTCATGAGTCTTGGTTCCTTGAGCATTTTACTAGATCTAGTAATAGTGGCATTGACTTGCTAATGAGGATTGGCCTCTAGCCATCCTGGTAGACATCCTGCATTGCTTTTCGGAACGGAAGCAGCAATCTGTGCAATTTTGGTCTCCAACATTTTCCTATGGCTCAACTACTGCTGAACAGAAGTAGCAAGGTTCTATATTTTCACATCTATAACCTCTAGAATTTTATCATTGCCATAGAATTTCTTCCTAATGCTTTCATTATTCTAGACTGACCATCGATATATTCCTTAAGGGTAGGATCAAGAGTGGCAGTATGAGACATATTGTGAGAGGGTAGGAGTTGTTACTATTGTTACCCTTGTTACCGAAGTTGAGGTTCGGTTGGTTCCTCCAGCCAAGCTGGTAGCCTTGGTTCTCACAGGGATGATAGTTGTTGACATAGTTGACGTCCTCATCCTGTCTTGTGGATAGTCTATCCCCATGTGACCTACATTTCCACATTCTTCACAAGTCATCCTTGTGTCGATTGCCTTCATGATCTCGGTGGATGCAGGAAGAGCCTTGTTCCTTTTGCAGAGTTCTACTTTGGTGGTGAGGGAGTCCATGCCTTCCAATGAGTGAACTCCTTTGGTTTGGCTTGACTGCGAGAACTCAGTCTCCCATCCTTGGTTTGTGACCATCTTGTTGGTGAGAGACTTGGCTCGAGTGACTTCGAGTCCCATAAAAGATCCTTCGGTGGCAACATCAGGATGCTCACAAGTCCTCCTCACGAGGCCATTGTTGAAGGTTTGAATCAAGAGCCACTCTTCCATGTTGTGATGAGGACATGATAGAAGACTATCCTGGAACCTCTCCAAGCTTTTATGATGGATTCGTCATGAGTCTGCTGGAAATTAGCGATCTTGTTGGTTAGTTCGCTCGAGAGGGAAGTACTTAGCGAGCAAGGCATCAAAACACTTTTCCCAGGTTTCAACCTCAGAAGCAGAGTGTAACATCCTGATTTTCAGAGCTTTTCAAAATCTTTTATTTAGAAATCAGAGCAAGAAAATTTCGTTATTTATTCTCTAATTAATTAAAGCTAATTGGAATTTCACAAATTGGACCGGAGTTAATTTGAGTTAATGCAACTTGAATTTGAGTTGTTTTCAAACTTGGAATATGTCTCTAGAGTTTTTCTCAGAATTTTTGGAGTTCATTTGATATTCAATCTCGCTCTACTTGTCAGGGCCACGGAATTACATGTGGCTAAAGGAACGGATTATCGCTAAAGCCACATATAATTCACGAAGTCCTGCGAAGAATTAAAGTCACTCTCAAATCCACTAAGCACAACAAGGTTGGAGGAGCCCGGCGATGATACCCTCACCCTAACCTGACCCGGAGGACAGTGGGTCACCCGAAGGCCCGGTATCCTCACCCACACCCTGCCTGACCGGCACTGCATCTCAGTCAGCGGGTCACTCAACCATAACCTGTCACACCTAGTGGAAGGAAGACTGACTGTAACTCTTCACGACTAACCCATACACTTCAATTCATACACGCACGGTGTATGGGTAGCCACATTCAACAACTTAAGTATCACAACAAAACTCTACAGAACATAGTTATATATATAATCACGTCCCATACACAGGGCAGTTATTTAACTTACATTCAGGTGACCTGAAGGTCATACATAACAAAAGAAACATTAAGGACAGCAGCGGAAAACATCATAAACGGAGGTGACAGCTTATGCCAACTCTCCCAAAAGCTTCATCAACCTACAGGACCTTCTGACCGGGGAAATCAAGCAAGAATGGCACACATCAAGCATGGGAGTCTTCAATTTAGCATACCTGCAGGAATGGAATTCCCAACTGAGTACTTTCGTACTCGCAAGATGCTAATTGCTCATTCCAGTTTAACTTACTCATGGCATGGAAGAATAAATAGCAAGACCAAACCATTAACCAATTTCATCCTAACATGTTAAAGAGAACTACATATGTTATCTTTATCATGCTAGCATAGCAATTTTCATCATAAAACAAATTAACCCATACGCATAACAAAATTCAAGTAACAACCATCACCACAAGTAGAACCAACCATTTCAAGATATTCTGATTACTAGTGACTACTATCACTAGAATCCAATAATTGATAATCCAGATCATCCCAACAAGGATTTAGAACACTAGTGACTCCTATCACTAGCCTCGCATTTGCCCACATAGTTGGCCACATAGTTCACGTAATTCACACAGCTGCATGTAGCTCACATAGTTCACACAGTTCACACAGTTGCACATAGCTCACATAGCTCACACAGTTCACACAGTCGCACAGAGCTCACATAGTTCACACAGTTCACACAGTCGCACATAGCTCACATAGTTCACACAGTTGCACATAGCTCACACAGTGTTGCACATAGCCCACATAGGTAATCATTTCTCACGATGTCACAACATTTCTCCATAACCATCCTAGTTATGAGTACCAAATAGATCACATTCGTAATAGAACATAACGAGCAGGCAAACAATCGAGAACCAAGTACGCAATACCAAAAGCAATCAAAACAATTTATCAACCAAGCATGAATAAGAGAAACTGGAATATTTCCAACAAGCGAGCATGCTTGCCTGGCCCTTGAATGGATTGCACTTGCTTGGAATTACTCGGATAAATTAACCCTCGTGGTCCGGCCCTATCGATAAGAAATCCGAATTGTCGAAACATAACGAAACAAGCAATCAATCAATACCAAGAACAGAGGTGAAGACATGTATGAAATGCATATTAATAGGTAATAAATTCTATTAGGAGGCTAACGCAATTAGGGTTATTCAATTTGGAATGGTACAACTTAGGGTATGGACTTTTGTACTGCTATATGCTATTAGTAGGATTATTTAGCTTAGTAATCAATTCTACCTGTTGTATATCAGAAGTGCATGTGAACTTGAGGTAATATACAATATATGTTAAGGGATGTGTTCAAATATGAGGTAGGTTTCTTTTGGAGCTAAGAGGGATTTAAATATTCGTATGCAAAATCACATGATTTAGTCACCGTTTATGATAAGCAGGACTAAAGTCACATTAGTTCCTTTCATTCTTTTATTTTCCTTACGGGTAAAATATGGTCACAACATGTCATGAGGACATCAGATGAATAATTCTCTTTATTTAAATTTATAAGAGTATGACGTATGGGGACTTCTTGTCACAATTATTTTCAAGTTTCACTAAACTGAGTTATTTTAATGGTGAAATCTAGTGATCATTCTCACAGGTGTAGTTAGGTATCCTTGACCGAAGCATTTAGCTGTCTGGGCAATATTTAGATAAAGTTGTTAACTGGTGGGCAATCGTTAGTTCATTAGTGATCTGATCATCCCATCAAGGGGTGTTAGCTGGACATGCATCCAATTGATGCATCAAGTGAACCAATTTTTAGCATATAGCACGGGCTGCCTGATACACTAATTCCTCCATATGAGAATTCATTTCAAGGATTAAAACGAGGTTCAGAGGACATATTCATGTGCATATATGATGATTACACACAAAATTTTGATCGAGTGCCTCGATTATGTAACAAACAGCATACTAACTAACTTCAATCAACTCCCTAATTGCTAATGACTAACCTGACTGCTAACAACTAACCTAACTAACACTTAAGCACTAACTGATAACCGATCACAATGGCAAGAGGGTTGCGTCTAGCGGTCAGACCGGCTGAGTCTTCATCGCCATCAGGACTTGGCCATCGCGTAGCAGAGAGAGACGGAGACGGGGTGGGGGTAGACCGAGAGGGAGCTCACCGATTAGAAGACGCCGAGCTCGATTGAAGTCCTGAGGAGGTCCAAGGAGGGAGATGCAGCGTGGCGGGGAAGAAGCCGGCGGTGAGCTGCTGGTGTTGGAGGCGGGGAGCTGCTGGGAGGTTGCCGGCTTGGGCTCGGGCTGACACCGGAGGTGGCGTCGTCGGGCGCTGACCTTCGAAGGTCGGCGGCGGATGGCTACGGTGGTCGGCCGTGTCAGTGGGCGGCGGTGGCGAGGCGGAGGGAGGATGAGGCGGGGAACCGAGCGGATGGGTGTGGGGGCGAACCCGAGGGGAGGCGAGGCGCGGTGGTTGCGGTGGAGAGGAGGTGGCGCGCCGGCAAGGAGGTAGAGCTCAGGCTCGTAGGCGGGTGGATGAGGCGGAGCGGCCTGGTCGGCGACGATTTGCTCGCCGAGGATGGGGCCATCGGCGGCAGCGCGGAGGAGGACGCCGGTGGTGGCGGCGAGCCCTAGGGGAGGCGGGGCTCACGGGGTGCTGCGGCGGCCGCTGGTGGAGGGGGGATCCGGCGGCAGTGAGGAAGGCGAGCTCGGAACCGGGGCTCGCGCGGTAGAGGAGGCACGGGGCGAGGTGCGGGTGAGGCGCGTTGGGCCTGCGGAGGCGGCCGTGGCGAGCTGGGGGCGGAGCGGGGAGAAGAGCAGACGGAGGTGTAGGGGAGCCCTCGGCCGGGGCGGCACGGCGCTGGGCTTGGGGAGAACGCGGCGGTGCAGCTAGGGAAGAAAAGGGGAGAGAAGGGAGGCTCCAGCCTTGGAGAAATCGGCAGAGATTTGGAGAAGTCGGTCATGGGGGAAAGAATTGGGGAGAGAGGAGGGAGGTGGGGGTGGCGTCGGCGTGTGACGCATGTATGCGTGCGTGGCAGCCGAGTCCTGCAGTGTGGGTCCCACGGGTAAGGTAAGAGAGAGGTGAGTTCTTTTTCTCTTTTGTTTTGCATTCTTTGCTGTTTTAGAACCATTTTGGACCAAAAGGAATTTAGAAAGAAAACATTTGTTAAGCTATGTGTATATATATATATATATTTGTAGATCCACTCTAGCTTCCTTGAAACATTTTGTAAATCTTTTCTGGGGTGTCTAGAGCCTGGGAGAATCATTAGCGTTATACTCTGGGTGAAATTGATTTTGCAAATTTTATCTAAGCCGATTCCATGTCGTGTCTTCTAGGTTTTCGGGTTGAGCCAAATCGACTAACCTAAATGCATGCATGTATGAGAATGAAATCACTTTTATACACGACGATCCGCATTGATCTCGTGTTAAGAAATAGGGTCATTACACTACTGTTCTTTGTTATATTTTGGTTTTCTGCTTTCCTTTCCTCCTTTCCTCTTTTTCTTTATGGCCGCCATCCCAGCTCATCCCCACCCGGCATCCCGCCGTCTCATTCCTCCCTTGAGCAGCCACCCCGGTGAGTGCTGCATAGCGCAGCATGCGTCGCCACCTCTTTTCCAATAGGATTTGACCTAAATCTCTTTCCCCTAACCTTCCTATAAATTCCCCACACCCCTCCCACCTTTTCCCCACTCCCCCACACTCTTTTCCCACGAAACCCTAGCCCCCAAACCCCCCAAACGGCCGCCACCCCCCTCTTTGCCTCTGTGCAGTTTCTAAACAGCACATATCATCTCAGTGTTTTCCCAATTTCTGTCGCCTCGAACATCTTTTGGCAAATCCCTTCAGTGAGATTGCTCTCAATCTTTCCCTCTACCTCTCTGCAAAATTTGGTGAAGATCCAATGGTGCAATCATCGGGAAATCTCCAAATACTAACGTGCTGTTTGCACCCAGATTTTCTGCGCGTGCATCTAGATTGAAATGATGCCCTCGTCGGCTCGGACCTCCGTTTCAAGATCCATTTGGTGGGATCATGGATGATGTTGTCAAGATGATCTTCACAAAATTTGAAGACAATCCAATGGTCCAATCTCCAAGAAATCAAGTTTCTTTGTGCTGATGTTCATGTCCAGATTTGACTATGTGAACGGTACAGCGGCATTATCACCTCTTTCCCCATTGATCCGATGAGTCTTTGAAGAATCCCTTTGGTCAAGTTATGCCTTAGGTATCTATAAACACCTCTGTAAATTTTCACCTTGATCCATGTAGCCATTTGGTGGGAATTGATCCGTCTCCGACGTGCTGTCCACGGATGTCCAGATTCAATCTGTAGACCGCCTAACTTGTCTAATCTTTTCCCATTGACTCGGTAAGAATTCTCCAAATTGGCAGATCCCGATTTTGTTGAGCGAGCATCGTGCAGCAACCAAAACAGTCCGGTCTGTCCAGAACCAATTTATAATCTGTTCCAACCGTTTTGTGTTGCGAACGTCGCCACCACCCATATAGTTAATCTTGTATCATCTTGTGGCACATTATGCCATTCTTTTCCACCATTATTCTCTATCCAAAATCACTCACATCACCCTATGTTCATCTATAATGTTCTTCATTATTGCTTGATCACCAAATTAAATTGAATGTTATGTTAGACTATAGTTTCATATATTTATATGCTTAGTTCTTATATAGTCATTGCTTCTATTTATGTAATGATCATACTTAGAATTCATCATGTGATCAATCATGTTAGTTCAATCTTATTTATATTGCGGATAAATTTATTCATATTTAATAAGGTTCATATTGCATGACCTTATGTATGTTCATATGTATTGTGTTATACAATATATAACCGAACCTAATATTGCATATAACCTATAACAGTAGAAGCATAATTTTACTAAGCGAAAATTAATATGACATATCATATGGTAGTTGATCTTTGTATAATGTGACCATCACCACCTACTCAAATATAATAGATAGTAATAGATTATTGTATATAGCATACGGTTGCTTACTAGCATGTTAGTGTCTTTAATCACACGTGATGACGATTGTTTAATAAACATGTTATGATTTCCATGTCACCATGTGTAGATAATATGATAAGATATATATGTGTAGATTTAAATGGAAGTATGACATGATGTTATGCAAAATATAAAGTTATTATATATATAGATGCTTCCTGTTTTAACTAATAGTGTTGTAAAATATTTAGCCATAATGGTAACCTCTGTGTATAATATGGTTAAGATCATACACATGTCTCATATTTGTTTGATGCATTTCATATGGTTTACATATGCAGCTGTGTGTATATATTTATGCATATATACATAGGCTAATCCATGTTTTAGATAATAATCCGTCATGCAATGGTTGGCACATTATTTTATTCATGTGTATAATTTAATTGTTTATTTAAACACGATTATTTTGCACATATTCAATATGATTTTATGTTGCATAATCATGTAGTTACATATAGTTATATGTACATATATATATATATAACTGGACTTAATATTGTTGACAAGCTACATGTTGGAATAATAATCCCTTACTGAATTATTATTATTTAATCATATCGTATGTTAGTTGATGGACATATAATATGTATGTACTAGTATGCATAGCTTGATATCTTATGTTACACTTCCATAAGGTGGTGCATACTCACACATACATGGTTAACCTTTAGGTATCGATTATAATATATGCATATATGTTGCTAATAATCATTCTTTACTAAAATATTATTATTGTTACGTGTAGTATGTGTAGGTTGATTGCTGCACTGTATACACACAATAACATGAGTAGAGTTAATGTTATGTCATAAATTGCATAATATGTATGATGCATGTGATGTAGATGCTAGTTGTTATTTGGTCATATAGTTTAATCACCATTTGCATTATTAATGATTGTTATTAGATTGTGACTGCACGATTATATGTTTGGTGCTATGCTATGCCTTACCTAATTTCTATTTCATGTCTAGTCTATCTAGTTTGTTACATGATGTTAATTATATGTTGCATGGTGGTTCATATAGATTGTCATGTCGTCTATTATTATTTCTTGCCAACTAGCATGCCAGGACCTCACTTGTTTAGTAGTATGATGGGTCATAGTTGTTTTACTAGTATGTCGGGTTTCCATGTTTAATCATATGGTTGTGCTATTGTTGTCATCGACCATATGCTGTTCCCAGTTGCATATCTATCTCTATCTCGCATGTAGATTAACTTTAATCATTTGACATGCAAATTCTATCCTCCATAAATCTATCCTTTTTCCAGAATGATCCTGATCCGGAAGACCACCTTTCAAGTACATGTACTCCATTCGGATGAGATATATAATCTCACACCTTCCTAGTTGTCTTTCGACAATCCTATCCCTTCCCCTTTGTCCTTTGACACCTATCCAACCCTGCTAGCCCTATTCTTTTGGTATTTCCATTTGATATTTAATTTGGATTTATATTTATTTATCTTGCACTTTATTGCTGTTGCGACGAATAGGAAGTAGCGAAGTTGGGTAAGGTCAAGTTCCTGTAGAAGAAGACCAACTCGTCAACGAAGGCATGCTACCTTTTCTTGATCATATTTGATCCTATATTTTTAAAAGTCATTAATATTTTGTCTTTTACAACCATGCATGTTGTTTTAATCTAGTAGCTAGCGTGTCGATTGACACACCTTTACCTTTCCGCTTGTCGCCATATTGACTTGATACCCTGAGTAGATTAATAGGTTTATTCTGAATAGAGTAGAGAATTGCTTAGCCATGCTCAATTTCATCTTTAGGTTGTTTTTACTTGCCTCTACGGAGGAATGAATTTTGGATCAATGATCCTTGTTGAAACTTGTTGAGCTCGCTGAGCTAGGGCCGGATGCCTGATGATTTCCCTCTCTCTCTATTCTTCCTATTTTACTCTAGGTGAAACTTACCATCTAATATGGTGCGGGCGGCAGCTGAATCAGTGTTGAAGGAGCATATGGTTGTCCTACCCGCAGAAGGCTGGTTTAAAGGAACCATTTGTCGTCCGTACCGCATAAGGCTGAAGTCATGTAATTGGAGAATTGTGTCAACAGTACAACTACATGCTATATGGGCACTAGCTTGGTTAAGTAGGTTAGTCGAGTCTTGGTGTCGACATTGCCGTACCACAGAAGGGTGGACGTAGCTACGAGGACCTCGGCACAAAAGGGGGCCACGTAGGGTAAGCAGGTGTATGCTCCTCCGTGTCGAAACCTAGTGGGCATGTCGCATCGGGATGAGACTAGCTAAAAGACCTCGTCACAATCTCCCTGTCGGTACACCGATGGGTGTGTACTATGCTGGCGACGGCCAGTGGCAACAAGACGAGATTGTGTCGTGTGGGTAAAGTGTACACACTCTGCAGAGTTAAAGCTAATCGATTAGCCGTGTCAACGGTCATGGACAGCACATGCCTCATTCTTGATGAAAAGGACCTGTCCCTCTCCCCCTTGCTATTTCCCTCTACCCCTTTTGTCACGAACTCGGAATTGCATATGATTAAGGGAACGCGAAGTCGCCAAGGACCGAAGGACTCGTCAGCCCGGTGGCACGGTACCTGCGCCGTACGCACCAAAGCGGAATGATCCGACACCCGCCACGTGCGAGCTGGCCGGAAGCGACCAATCTTCCCTGAACCACATACGATTCCATGACCCGGTGAAGGTTCAGAGTCGTTCCCGAATCCTACCACGACAAACAAGGTCGGAGGAGCCCGGCAGTTCTACCCACACCCTAACCTAGCTCGGAGGCTAGTGGGTCGCTCGAAAGCCCGGTAGAACACGCCCACACCCTGCCTGGCCGGCACAGCATCTCAGCTAGCGGGTCACTCAGCCAACACCTGTTCGACTTAGTAGAACAAGGTACGGCTTCGACTCTTCACGGCATGCCCGTACACTTCATATCATTCACACATTGTGCAGCGGCAGCCTGATCTAACAACTTGGATATCATCGCAAAGCTCTACAATACGATATTACTAACAACAGTCCACGATGGGACAACATATTACATCAGTCGGTCATATCCGAAATCATATCTGAGTACGGAGTAATTAAACGACAGCGGAAGAACAGTAAATGAGTCCCACAGCGGCACAGCGACCGCCGAACAAAAGCTACAACCCATCCCATGAGTCGAACACTACCGAGGAAACACAAGTTCAGGCATCGTCGAAACAATCTTCGACCACCGGCTCACCTGCAAGCTCTAGGAATAACCTAGGTGAGTACGAACGTACTCGCAAGACTTATTCGTGCTTGATTAAATGTCCTACTCATACTAGTACAACAACAATTAAACATGAATGCTTCTCAGAGTAACAATATACAAGTAAACCTCTAACATAAGGGAATGAACATTACAGGCAGGACAATCCCAGCCAACAAGATAGCTCATGATTCAAATCCAATCGATCCAAACAGGTAAGGAGCACGATGAAGTCACCTCAAGTTGTATTACGACGAAATACCAACTTTATTCATCGTGCCCGATGAAGTCACCTCAGGTTGGCATCGTGAAATACCAACTTTATTCATCATGACCCTCCCCAAGACTCTCAGGTAACACGGTGAAGTCACCTCAGGTTGTATTACAACGAACACCAACTTTATTCATCGTGCCCGATGAAGTCACCTCAGGTTGGCATCGTGAAATACCAACTTTATTCACCGAATCTCTCCTCGACTCTCAGGTAACACGGTGAAGTCACCTCAGGTTGTATTACGACGAAACACCAACTTTATTCATCGTGCCCGATGAAGTCACCTCAGGTCGGCGTCGTGGAATACCAAATTTATTCACCACGAACCTCTCAGTTTTCACATCCCACTCGAACAAATTTAGATGATTAGGGCAACCCTTAAGACTCTCGACAGAGCGAACCTTCCTACACATGCTAGTTTTGCGAATTCCAAACAACGATTTAAACAGCACTTCATCACACACATACATAATAAGATAAGACATGGGAACAACGATAAGAAAGAAATGCAACAAGCTCTGCTTGCCTTGTTCGGGTTGTTCCTGGTCTTGCGTGGAGTCGTAAGCCGGGTGGTCGCCTCCTTCGTGTTCTGTCGCAATTAGTACGGCACCGGAAAAGAAACGACAAGAGAATAATAAGACCCAGCATGTATGTGGGATGAACGATTGATGCTAGATGCATGTTCCTACAGTGATCCGCTAATGCCGAGGAACTTTGACTACATGCATGGCTCAGGTTTACTTGTAGAGATTACGTGTAATACTAAACATGCATGCGTCACATTTTATGTTGCGACGGGAAATTTAGGGTTAACATTATGGGTGACAATGCATGGCAATGTGCTAGTCAGGTTGGTACCATTCGTGTAATACCAGTCAAGAGTTCAACGCAACTGGGTTCGTGCAATTTGGAGCTACGGCCGTCGATTTAGGGTTTAGCGACGAACGGCGATAAGAGAGACTAAACAACTTGCATCCTACGAGGCCATACCATGCATGTGTTCCTAATGGACATCTAGTTGCTCCAAGTTGTAGGAATTCTCGTAAGGATTCCAGAACTGTACAGCTTGTCGAAATTGGAGTTAGGGTTGCGAAGGTAGGGTTTATCGACCCTCGACGGAGGCTAAATAACAACCCTAGATATCAGTGGGTGCATATGCTCAAAATTAATTTTTGATTCAGCCATATTGTAGAGAATTTCATAAGCTTTCCAGACATATAAAATTTGTCAACTTTGGATGAGTGGTTTAAAAGTTATGGGTGTTTGAAATTTTAAACAAAATCTGCCCTAAACAGTCCTAACCCTAATTGCTAGGTACACCCGAACCTTACCCAGCTCTAATCTGCAAACCCTACGCGTACCCGAACAAATTCCACCCCGGATTCCTACCCCTTAAACCCTCTCGGGATGACATGTGGGCCCCGGATGACAGGGCTGACTGGGCAGCCGAGCCCCAGTCAGCAGCTGACTGGACTCAGCCAGCCAACCAGCGACTGCCACGCGGCCACCCGCCTCTCTCTCTCTCTTCTTCTCTCTCGGGACCGGTCAGAACAGCACCCCAGCGGCGGAGACCTCACCGGAGGGCTCGCCAGAGCTAGCTCCGGGGCTCTGGTGGGCTCGGGGAGACATCGGGGAGGAGCGGTGGCTCACCCTGGGGAGGCGGCGGTGCTTGGGGAGGACCGGGGAGGTCGGAGGAGGACTGGCGACGAGGACCGGCGGCGAGTGGCTTCGGGTCGTCGGCGTCGGGGGTCACCAGGGGTAGATCTACGAAGAGGAAGCAACGGGGAGGTTTAGGAGGAAGAAAGGAAGCTAGGGCGGAAGAAAATGGAAGAGGGGAGCGTCGGGAAACGTGCTCGGGAGCTCGTCGGGGTCTTCGGCCGGACTTGGGGACGAAGGCGGTGGAGGCGAGGTTCCCGGCGCGAATCTGTGAAATAAAGTGGAGGGGGAGGTGAGGGATAAGAAGGGGAGCTCGGGTGAGTGGGATTAGGGGAGCGGGGCTCACTGGAGGGCGAGGAATTCCTCGTCGGAGCCGATGACCGGAGCTGGGGAAGGAGCTCGGGAAGCGAGGAAATGGGCGCTAGGGCTTAGGGGGAGTGAAGGGGGAGAGGAGGGTGCTGTCGGGGAGGTATTTATGGGGCGGCGGCGCGCTCGGACAGGACCGGTCGGGAGCGGGGGCACCGCCCACAGCGGCCAGCCTGCGGCGGCGACGTGGAGGGGAAGAACCTGACACGCGGGCCCGGGCGCGGTTGAGAGGGAAGGAGGATGACAGGTGGGGGCCGCGCGTCAGCGGGAGCAGAGGGGGAGGGCGCGCGCGCGGGGGAGTGGGCCGGCCGAGGCGGCCCATTAGGCCTCGGCCAGCGCCCCTTTTCCTTTTCTTTTTCATTTTTCTTTTTCTTTAACCACAGATTCATTCCCTCTTGTCATTTTATGTACAATTCTTCTCCAAATAATTTGAAATTTTTACAGGGGCTCTAAGATATTATTTGGGAGCTACTGGGAGAGTTTGAATCAATTTGGACAAGATTTGACCCTAGTCTTTAGTTCAAATTTGAATTAGGGCTCAATTTAGGGTTTACACTGCGACTAGGCTTTAAACTTTCCCAAAATTTATGAAAATTGGCAAGGGGCTAGGGTTTCCACTTTTGAAACTATTTGTGAAATTTGGGAGGTTTGCATCCACTAAAATTTGTTCTATCGTCGAAACCCTAATCCCAGCTCCTTTTAGGGTTTTAGGTTTAGGGACGGGGACTCCTCGAAGAATTCGATGACTTCCTCCACCCTTATTAATGACATTTTCAATTCAACTACTTCGAATAAGTTGATTGGTGTTTGTATAAATATCCACCGAGGATGAGATATTAACATATTCTATAAAGTACAATTATATCCCTTTTCGGGTTTAAACGAGATGGTGCGGGATGATGCCATGTATGCATGCATGCAAGTCAAATACCTACTTCGTTACAATTGGGTATTACAAAACCTACCCCCCTTAAAAAGATCTCGACCCGAGATCTCTAACGATCGACAAACAAGGTTGGAAACTCGGTCTGGAGCCATTCTTCGCGCTCCCAGGTGGCTTCATCTTCAGTGTGGTTGCTCCATTGTACCTTGAAGAATTTGATGGTGCGGTTTCGAGTCTTGCGTTCCATCTCATCAAGAATACACACCGGATGTTCTCGATAAGAGAGGTCTTCATGTAGCACTTCGATTTCAGGATTGGTCTTCTTTCTCAGGGATTCGATGGCAAGCTTTGAGCTGGGACACATGGAAGACATCGTGCATCCGAGATAGCTCTGGAGGTAATTCCAACTGGTACGCCACGGTTCCTCGTCTGGCTAGGATTCGATAAGGACCGATGTAACGAGGAGCTAGCTTTCCTTTCATTGCAAAGCGGCGGACACCTTTGAATGGAGTGACCTTGAGATACACACTATCTCCAATCTGAAAGGTAACTTCTCGGCGCTGAGGATCGGCATAGCTTTTCTGCCTGGACTGAGCTTCACGAAGACGTTCTCGGATGAGTTGGACTAGATCTTCGGCTTCCTCAATCGGATTAGGTCCAAAGAACTGCCTCTCGCCGGTCTCGGACCAGTTCAATGGAGTCCTACACTTTCTTCCATACAGCACTTCAAAAGGAGCCATACCGAGGCTGGCTTGATAGCTGTTATTGTAGGCGAACTCTGCGTACGGCAAACAATCTTCCCAGTTGGAACCCAATGTGAGTGCACATGACCTTAACATGTCTTCAAGGATTTGATTTGTCCGTTCAACTTGACCACTGGTTTGAGGATGAAAAGCGGTGCTGAAAGACAGAGAAGTCCCCAATGCCTCGTGCAAACACTTCCAGAATCGGCTGGTGAACTGGGTGCCTCGATCTGAAATGATCCTGACGGGGACACCATGGAGGCAAACGATCCGGGAAATATATAATCTTGCTAGTTGGCTTACCTTATGGGTGGTTTTCACCGGGATGAAGTGAGCAACCTTGGAGAGGCGATCCACAATCACCCATATGGCATCGTTGCCCTTCGGGGATTTCGGTAAGCCTACCACGAAATCCATTCCAATCTCCTCCCATTTCCATTCGGGAATAGGGAGACATCTACGCTTTATTTTCCGCTGTGTTTTCTAAATGGTAAGGGACATAAGTCCTAGTTACTTTATTTAGTCATATCGTTGCTATAACTCAATTGTTTATGTTTCTAAAATGTTTCATGATGTGTGCAGTGATATCAAGTCGCCTGCGTTCATCAGCTTGATCCTGGACTGATGAGGAGATACACAGGGAGGGTCTAGAAGTTAAGTCTGGATCCTCACACAGAGAGTGAGTGAAACCACTGCTTGGCTTTTTCGAGAAGAGAGAATGGAAAAAAGCCTGAGACGGATGGTGTTAGTAGCAACATTTCTGAGAAGAGAGAATGGAAAAAGCCTAAGATGGATGGTGTCAGCAGCAACATTCTTCAGGTTGAACGTGCTACAAAACTCCAAGAACATCTGGAGGTGCAGCTGGCATCTTCTGATGGCTTGCCACGGAAGGGAGAATTGCTAACCATATGGATGAGAGCTAGCTTAAGCTCAAAGTTCTCTGCCCCGATAGCTGGCAATGCCACAAGGGGGACATTGTTGCTGCTTGGTGTGGAGTACTGCTGGAGGGTCTTCTCTGCCATAGTCGTTGGTGGATAACCATGAGATTCGAACTATGGGGTTGGACGAGGACTCTCTGGAGTTGAAGAAGGAGAAGAAGTTGCCAGATCATCAACTAGTTTCGGTGCAAAAAACTTCTCAGGTGGGTCCAGGTTTTCTTGAGTTTAGAGCGGGTCTCTCTCAAGATTGCCTCAGGGTTGTGTCAAAAGTTTTTAGGAAGAGAGAAACTAGACATGCATTGCCTTGTTCAGGTGGAAGAGAAAAGAAAAATGAATAGGGTAAGGGGGTTAAGAAAATTGGATACTACATAAATACAGGGATAATTGATATCTCTAGTTCAAAGTTGCTTCCCCAGCAACGGTGCCAGAAATGCTTGTTGGCTATTCTTATGGCCTATAGATATTTATATCTACAAGTGCACGGAAAAGCTACTGTAGCATTGGACTTTGGGGTGAACTCAAATCCTTCATGATTGAAGTTCTCAAATTGGTGACTCAACAATTCCTCAAGGGTCTTACTACCCTTGCGACATTTCAATAAACCAAACTAAAGTTCAGTTTTCAATTGAGTATTTTCATTTGCTACTTTTTCTTTATCAAGAGTAAAATTGGTTGTACATTTAGAGCATGGCATATGATCATTAACAATAGGAGCATTTGGCAACTTACTAATGAGAGAGGACGCTTGAAGTTTCTCATGAGTGGCGGCAAGATTTTCAAGCAATGTTTTGGTTTTGAGGTATCCAACCTCCAACTGAGAGTAATCTTCTTTTAAACAATCCTCATGTTTGGATCTTATGATCTTCTTTTCCTTGACAAGATTTACCATGGCATCACTTTTCCATCTCTCCTTAGTGAGTTCCTTCTCTAAGTTAAGATTCTTATCCTTTTCATATATAAGCAATTCTTCTTGTTTATCTAGTGTCCATTTGCTTATCAATTGTGTCCTCTAGTGTTTCTATGGTGGCTAACAAGAGTTTAGAGAAGTTAAGAATTCATCATTAAGCAAATCATCCTCACTATCATTTTCTAAATCACTATCACCATTTAATAATGCAAGAGAGGATTTCTTAGGAGGTGATACCTTGGAGCCTTTTCTATGAGGCAAGATTCATCACCACCTGAAGGTTCAAAGAGTGACTTGGGTGGTGTTGAAGCTTCTATGGCGATGCCCACAAGTCCTTCATCATCGTCGGAAGAGGAGGAATCAGAGTTGAAGTTCCACTCTTCGTAGATATGTGCTTGAGCCTTGTAGTTCTTGTGGAACTTGCTCCTCTTGTGCTGCTCCTTCTTCTTGAATCTTCTCTCCTCTTTCTTCTTATCCCCTTTCTTGTTGGGGCAGTTAGCAATGAAGTTGTTGAATTCACCACATTCAAAACAAGCTCTCTTCAATCTTCTACTCTTTGTCTTGTCGAAGGACTTGCCTTTGTCACCTTGACGACCAAAGCCATTCTTCTTCAACACCTTTCTAAACCTCTTCACGAAGAGGGCAATTTCTTGCATTCCCCGTTGAAGTTGCTCCAATTGATTTTCCTCTTCACCTTCACTTGAGCTATCTTCAACCTCTTGAATAGCCTTCAACGCACAGTCAGTCTTCATTGAGTTTGAGCTTGGTTTGTTGAGCGTGCGGATCTCATGGGCTTCTTCATCCATCAAGTGATGGGCGAGGATCCGCCCAAGAACATCATGTGGTGTGAGCTTGAAAGTATCTCAGGAGTCGACTAGAGGGGGGTGAATAGGTCGGCTCTATAAAATTAAAACCTAATGGGCTTTACTTAAGATAAATGGGCCAAACCTAAGCAACTGACTCAGGCAACTGACTCTTAGGTGGATAACACAGATAAATGCAAACAGAGCAGAGCAGAGACAACTAAGTGTCAACTGAGTCTCAGGTGAATGACTCAGTTGAGTGCAACAGATACACAGAATAGTAAAGGAGATAACTTGTTCTAAGTGTCAACTGAGTCTCAGGTGGGAAACTCAGTTTTGTGCAGCAAAGAGTGAACAATGTATATCAGCACAAGTGAACACAAACCAAACAAATAAGCGAGAAGACACAAGGGTTTGTTTTACCGAAGTTCCCACTTGAGCAAGTGGTACGTCTCCATTGAGGAAGCTGCTTTCACAGCCGGCACTGAACCGTGCTCTTTCCTCGTTCACTTATCTTGTGTGGAATCCTTTTGATCTCACCGCAGTGAGACAGGCAGTCCCAAATCGCCTTCACAAACGCTTGGAGGCAGCCACACAAGACATGGCTTGCTCACCAACGACTCCAACTTCCCGGTCTTGGAGCAGACGAACTCCAAGAGCTCTCTCAGACTCTTGGAGGAACCAGTACCATGAACTCTCTCAGTTCTAAAGCACTCAGGATGCAAAGCAACTCTCTCTCACTGTGGATGCACGCAGGCAACACTCTCTCGGAGACTAAGAGCTCTTTCTTCTGACAGCAGGGTGCTTTCTATGGTAGAGGTAAAGTTTAAGGTCGAAACCTCCCCAGGTTCCCTATTTATAGGGTCCCTGGTAGCTAGCCGTTACCCTCATGCCACGTCAGATAAAGAGCCACCAGACACACCTATGTGAGACTCAGCTAACATACACTAGGTAACCTACTAGCCACGGCTGAGCTACCCACCTGAGTCTCAGATGCCAAACTCAGGTGGACTCGGTTGCCTCTGGCAGCACCTGAGCACAACACTGGCCGGCTCACTACAAGCCTAAAAACTGATTCAGGAGGACAATGGACTCACCACTGCCACTGACCAGCTCGCTCAGAATCTTGGCACTGGTTCCAAGCTAACAATCTGAAGACGACAGCCTTTTGAAGACGCACAGCGAACCCCTTGACATAGATCCACCAGCTTCCTAGCTCCTCCAGGTCTTATCCAGCTTGCAGTCATGGTCCTTGAACTCCATCAAGCCACCATCACCTCGCTTGCCCTCGAGCACAGCCTCGGCTTCCTCGCAACTGAGCCTTGGGAGACTAGCTCAGTTAGCCCTTCTGACCTTCACGGTTCCTTGCTCTTTTTAGGCCTCATCATCACTCAGATGCTGTCTTGATCAATCACCTGTTCATCTAAATCCCTGTTCACACTCATTGTAAATGTTAGATACAGGTGAGGGTTGCCATTAACCATCAAAACCAAACCTTGGGGCTAGATAATCATCCTTCCACACTCCTTGGGACTGGATGCACTTTCAATCTCCCCCTTTTTTGGTGGTTAGTGGCAACCCCTTTAAACATGGCATTAGATGTATAAAAGGTATGACATTCAACCAAGTTTAGTATATACTCCCCCTAAAGCTGTGCATATAAGAAATTTGCATTTGTATACAAATGCACGGTTCTGTTTAAATCGTGGAGAGTAAATGCTAAACAGGATTGCTAAGAACATAACTGAAAGATTAAGCACAGCGGAGAATAGCAGTTATGTTGAATAAGTACTCAGCAACAGATGTACAAGGAATAGCATGCTTGAGTACAAATCTAAAATCTCTTAAAACAAATATTATCAGAGCAGATCAAATATTATCAGAGCAGATATCATTAGAATAGATATTATCAAAGCAAATAGATATCAGAGCAATCAATAGAATTTAGAGCAAAATACTTGTGTCAGAGCTTCTAATGATATTATCAGAGCAAATTGATAATTTAGAGCAAATACTTGTATCAGAGCTAAACATATGTATCAAAGCAACATAAACAACATGTATCAGAGCAAAAGAAAAAGAACAACACATGTATCAGAGCAAGACAAAACAATCAGAGCATCATCATATGAGTAAGCAAAATGTATCAGAGCATCATATGAAAAACAGAGAATGTCTTGACACACATGCACATGCACAAGCAGCACTTAGCCCTTAGCCCTTTTTACATTACATATGCTCTCAAATCTCTCCCCTTGAATCTAATCTCTCCCCCTTTGCCACTAAACACTAAAAAGAGATAGGAAGAAGATCTTAAGGGAGCTGGCTTCTGTTGTAGAAGGGATAGAATCTGATCAAACTTGCTACTGACTGAAGCCTTGAGATCTGCCATATCAGCCTTGAGTTCGTTCTTCAGCTCTGCCATTTCTTGCTGTAGCTCATCTTGCCTTCTCTTGATAGTAGAAATCTGGATTGGTACAACCTTCTTGATAAAAGTATCAACTGCAGCAGGGTTGTCCAGACACTGAACCATGGGCACACTATCTGACGAGAGGCCAACTGAGACTGAAGCCTGAAGCTCAGCAGGAGGAGATGGTTCCCTAGCTGAGTCTCGGGCAGGAGACACCTGAGGCTCAGGTAGGTCTGCTTGGGGTACAACTGCTGGCTAAGGAACTCTGACTGAGGCTCTGGTGGCTGGCTCAGGTGGCACTAAGGCACTTGGCTGAGAGACATCGAGGATGTTGTAGAAGGGTTTCTCATCTTCATTATCATCCTTTTGGGGTCTGAACTTGCTGAGATAACATTTCTTGTCAAAGGAAAAAGATGATGGTGCTAAAGCTGTTCTCTGAAAGATCATATGCATTAAGTATGAGCCATATCTCATCTTGTCTGTTCTGTTCTTCTGACATTCATTGATCTCAGAGAAGATATATCGGGCAACATCAAACTTTTCCTTCATTGCAATCAGCTCAAGAATTCTCCAGACTGGGTTATAGATAGCATCTGTTCCTCCACCCTTTGCACAGATAGACACATTTAGAATCTTTACAATGTGTTTTGGTGTCTTCATGAGTCCCTTGAAGTTCTGAATATACTTGGGGACTACACCTTTGACTGAGGGAATCACAAAGTCAGTGGGAAAGAATTTTTGTCTTGTTTCATTTGGCACCCAATCTAGTTGCAAGCTCTTGTCTTCTTCTGATCCTTTGGAGATGTTTATCTTTGATAGTTTGGGCCCTGATGGCAAGTTGAACAATTCAGCAAATTCTGGAGCTGTGATGCACAGCAACTGATCTCTGGTCATCCATAGCATGAAATCTTGGTGATCGTGCTCAATGAATACTGTGGCATAGAATTCCTTGATCACTTCAGAATCATATTCTTGGTTTATGCTGCAGATTTGATCTAATTGAACAGCAGCAAAGATGTCTTTGAGATCGCCCAAACCATTCTTGGCCAGATTTGCCCAATCTATGGGCATGCTATCAACAAAACCTATGAGGGACCCGGTATTTTAATTCGATTCAAGGAATTCACAACTAGTGAAGACGGTGACCATAGCCGCTACCTGCGACGGACTATGGCCCACCCCCGCCCCGTGCGACCAGCATACGACGCAATGCGTATGGATCACCACGGCCTGATTGAGGGATCACGATTCCAAACACATACGCTTTTCGCGTATGACTCACTTTGGCAATGGACCGTGCATTCACTTTGCACTTCACTTGAATCAAAAGAAAATAACGAGTTCCTCCATATGTAACCATCCACACTCCCCATTTAACATACACGCATGACAGACGGGAGGTGGGGGCATATGTTGGACAGCAAGAAATATCATCACACAAACTCTACAATATGATAATAGAACTAGCTGCCCACTTAGTGAACTTTAAAGATACATCAGTCGGCGATAACTGTAAATTTAGTCGAGACTAAAATATTTACAATGCAGCGGATAATGAAACAAAAACCCGCAGCGGTGCATCAACCGCTGCACAAAAGCCAAACACACCCCTGAGTCGAACGCGAACCAAGGAAACCATCAGACTAAGCATCATCATAAAACTCTGCAACGGTTGGCTCACCTGCAAATGTCTAGGAATATCCTAGGTGAGTACAAAAGTACTCGCAAGACTTATTCGTGCTTGATTTCATGCCCTACACATGCTTACTACCACAGTAATTAAACATGATACAATTCCATCGAATCAATGCATGAGAAACGTTATGTCATAATCCATGGCATAAGCATAAGTGGTAGAGTCAAAGTGTGCTTCCGGATTCACATGAATACCAGAATGATCAGATAATTGGAATATCACACAGGGGTAGCCCACACCCCATTTAAATTACAGGTTCATCACAGTATCAAATTCAACCAATCTCTCGAACCGTTACCGACAATGCGACTACCCTGAGTATAGTGAGTGCATTATCCCCAGGAGTTTGCAAGGCTCCAGGGCCTGAGACTTACCTCAACTACACCCCGGCATCGATTCTCGGTAACGTCCACGCGTTAACAGGAAAGTGACACGGGAAGTCACCTCGGTTGGTATGGCAACAAAACTCTACTTACTCCTAGGTTGCCCTCACCTCCAATCAATACCAACTTTATTCCCGTGCACCCCCTCGGCTCTCACATCTCACCTTAACAGGTTGAGTTAATCGGGCAATAATTGAAGTTCTCAACATAGCGATACACCCTACACATGCTAGTGTGCTCAATTCCCAACATACAATTCAAACAAGCATTCACGCGTATACATAATTACGAAGAATAAAGAATGCAACAAGCTCTGCTTGCCTTGGTCGTAGGATTCGGAGACTTGGGTGAGCTCAACATTTTGGGGTTCTTCCTCTTCGGGCTCTGTCGCAAGCAACACGAGACACCGGAAAGGAAACAACGAGAGAAATGAGTTCCAGCATGTATGCATGATGGAAAATGCTAGACATGAGATGCTGGAGTATTTCGTGGATGCTAGGGTTTGTAAGGAGAGTATGCCTCAGTTTAAAACTTATAAAATTAAAGTAATTATCCTAGTAATTGAATGCATGGCTTATTCAAATCAAGGTTCACATTAGGGTTGATAATAGCTAGTCATGAAAAAAAAATGACATGACTTAATACGAATTGGTAGGAATTATTTGGTTACTCTAACATATGCATGCATGACATGTTAAATTAAATTTTATTAGGGTTTCAACATATAGACCTTGCTTTAGTTGAAAACACAACAAGAAGGTACAATTTTTGTTAGAAATTTACCCAAAATAAATTGGAAAATCCTCAACTGCTAACTCTGCCCCAACTCTAATTGCTAGCTTCACCCATTTTCTACCCCACCTTTGCCCTTGCTTCACTGAGGAGGAGCAGCCCGAGGAGTTCCGGATGGTCCGGAATGGCTAGCTGAGCTCTTCGGCTTGGACCTGAGCAAGAAAAGAGGAGGAGAAAGGAGTGAGGGGAGAGGAAGAGGAATGCAGGAAGGAGAGGAGGGAGGGGAAGAGGAGCTGGCTCACCGGAGCGGCGGCTCGAGCTCGCCGGAGCTGGCAGAGCCAGGAGCTGGAGAAGAAGGCGCCGGCTGGAGAGACGAGCTCGGGAAGAAGAAAAAAGAAGAGGAGATTTGGCCGGGGAGGAGAAAAAGAGGAAAAAGGGGGGTCCTGGCGGGCCTTTTATAGGGAGGCCGGCGAGCTCTCCACGGAGGCTCCACCGCCCACCGCCCCCAAACGGCGGTGGCAACGTGGCGGCCGAGTTCTGACATCGGGTGCTCACCCGGAAAGTAGCCCGGAAATGGCCCGGAGTCGGGGAAGCCCGGATGTACCACCCGGAGGTTCCGGAGTGAACCTCCGGCCTTCACAAAACGACCGCTCACCCTCTCTGGACTCTCCCGGAAATCAATCCGGAGCCCAGCCGGATTCCGGGCTCACCCGGAGGTTCATCCCGGAGGCTCCGGATGGGACCTCCGGTTGCACCGGGATCACCTACATGCTCTCTGGACTCCCTCGGAAAATAGCTCGGAGACCATCCGGAATTTCCGGACAGCCCGGAGATTCAGCTCGGAGGTTCCGGATCGAACCTCCGGCTGACAACTCTCGCTCAACCCTCTCTGGACTCATCCGGAAATTAACTCGGAGGCCACCCGGAAAATTTCCGAGCACCCCGGAGGCTCCGCCCGGAGGTTCCGGACCAACTTCCGGATGAACACAGAGAGCTAAAACTTGTACATAAAGTATTGTTGGAAAATAAGCCAAAATACGTTTGGGTTTTGGTAGTTATCCAAATAAGTTGATTGGTGTTAATTTACAAAATTGAGTTTTAAGAATGAGATATGTACATATTCTATAAAACATAACTTTTCAATATTCAAGTTTATGCAAGGGTTGTGCATGGATGATGCCATGTATGCATGAAGCAAAATAGAAACCTATTTATAATAAGATGGGTGTTACAAAACCTACCCCCCTTAAGAAGATCTCGACCCGAGATCTCTAACGTTCCGCAAACAAGAAAGGAAACTCAGCTTTGAGCCAATCTTCGCGTTCCCACGTAGCTTCATCTTCGGTATGGTTGTTCCATTGCACCTTGAAGAACTTGATGGCACGGTGACGGGTTTTGCGCTCAGATTCATCAAGAATGCGCACTGGATATTCCCGATAGGTGAGGTCTTCGCGTAGCTCTTCTATCTCAGGATTAGTCTTCACTTCGGGGATACGATGACAAGCCTTCAGCTGAGATACATGGAAAACATCATGTATTTTGGACAGCGAGGGAGGTAACTCCAATTGGTAAGCTACGGTTCCTCGTTTGGCCAAAACTTTATATGGACCGATGTAACGGGGAGCTAGCTTTCCTTTTACTCCGAAGCGATGGACACCTTTGAATGGTGTAACCTTGAGGTAAACGCTGTCCCCAACTTGAAACACAACTTCTCGCGGCGAGGATCAGCATAACTCTTTTGCCTTGACTGAGCTTCTCGAAGTCGTTGTCGAATAAGGTGAACTTGAGCTTCAGCTTCCTTTAATGGCATCCGGTCCAAAGAATTGTTTCTCACCGGTCTCAGACCAGTTGAGGGGAGTTCTACACCTTTCTGCCATATAGCACTTCGAAAGGGTGCCATACCAAGACTTGTTTGGTAGCTGTTGTTGTAAGCAAACTCTGCATATGGCAAACACTTCTCCCAATTGGAACCAAAAGTGAGAGCACAAGATCTCAACATATCTTCAAGGATTTGGTTTGTTCTCTCAACTTGACCTCCAGTTTGGGGATGGAAAGCTGTGCTAAAGGATAACGAAGTTCCCATAGCTTCGTGCAGACATTTCCAGAATCGATTGGTAAATTGGGTGCCTCGATCTGAAACGATTCTCACAGGGACACCATGGAGGCAAACAATTCGGGCAATATACAGCTCAGCTAACTGACTCACCTTATGAGTGGTCTTCACAGGGATGAAGTGAGCTACCTTGGAAAGGCGGTCCACAATCACCCATATTGCATCGTTGCCCTTTGGAGATTTCGGTAAACCTACCACGAAATCCATACCAATCTCCTCCCATTTCCACTCGGGAATAGGGAGTGGTTGAAGCATGCCTGCTGGTCTCTGATGCTCAGCCTTCACTTGACGACATACGTCGCACTCGGCCACAAAACGGGCAATTTCCCGCTTCATCCGAGTCCACCAAAATCGGCGGCGAATGTCTTGGTACATCTTCGTGCTACCAGGATGAAGGGATAACGGGGAGTTATGAGCTTCATGGAGGATTAAATCCTTTAGCTGCTGGTCCTTAGGCACCACAAGGCGCTTCCCGAACCAAAGAACTCCGTTCTCATCTTCGGTGAAACAGGTAGTGGTACCGTTCTTCACTTTCTCCCTTATCTTCTGCATCCCAACATTTTGTACCTGAACGGCTTTAATTTGGTCTTCTAAAGATGGTTTCACCTCCAAGAAAGCAAGGGAACCCTGCTCAACCATCTCAAGATTAAGCCGCTGAAATTCCACATGAAGTGGTGGTTGATGCTCAAGAATTAAGGTATTGTTGCAATAAGCTTTCCGGCTAAGTGCATCGGCGACAATGTTAGCCTTGCCGGGGGTATAATTTAGACCCACATCATAATCTTTGATGAGCTCAAGCCATCTCCGTTGTCGAAGGTTCAGATCTGGTTGAGTAAACAAATACTTCAAACTCTTATGATCCGAAAAGATTTCGCAACGGGCACCGATAAGATAATGTCGCCAGATCTTGAGAGCATGCACTACGGCTGCTAGCTCCAGGTCATGAGTGGGATAATTGGCCTCATGAGGGACGCAATTGACGTGAAGCATAAGCTACCACGCGACCCTCTTGCATGAGCACACACCCCAACCCATTCCGAGAAGCATCACAATAGACTTCGAAGCTTTTGTGGATATCCGGGAGGATAAGCACGGGAGCAGTGGTCAACTTCTCCTTGAGCTTTTGGAAACTCTCTTCACATTTGGTTGACCACACAAACCTATTGTCCTTCTTCAACAATTCGGTCATTGGTTTTGCTATGGGAGTAATCGTGCACGTGCAACGCACATCTCAACCAATGCATTTGAATGTTACGTGAGAACAAAAATAGAGTATGACAATATTGCGTAATATTACAACTCAACATTTATTTGATAATAAGTCCAGAAAATAACTATTAGGAAATAAGTCACAACTAATTACCTCTTTCTAAAGCATCTATTTCCACAAGACAAAAGGATCTTTAGGATCAAATCTGCCATACCTAATTGTAGACAAAAAGTATAACCGGTACAATTAGAATGGATGCCTGCCAGATATCTAGACATATAGGTAAACAAAAGGAAAAGAAAAACACATAGCAGGTACAATTAGAATGGATGCGTTGCACGTGCACGGACCAACTTCCGGATGAACACAGAGAGCTAAAACTTATACATAAAATTATTGTTGGAAAATAGGCCAAAATACGTTTGGGTTTTGGTAGTTATCCAAATAAGTTGATTGGTGTTAATTTACAAAATTGAGTTTTAAGAATGAGATATGTACATATTCTATAAAACATAACTTTTCCATATTCAAGTTTAGGCAAGGGTTGTGCATGGATGATGCCATGTATGCATGAAGCAAAATAGAAACCTATTGATATAATAAGATGGGTGTTCCAAAACCCTTCTTGGGTATCAGAAGATGATACCTGGATTGCTGCTGATCATTCCAAAATCTTTGATCATTACACCTCCTCTTCTTGATATTGCCTTCGCTGTCAAAATATGGATTTGTAGTTCTCATGGCAGTGTAGTTGGAGGTGCTTCTTGTGTCCAGATTTATGATAGCCAGACTAGCATCTGCCTTTGGAAGCTTCTTGTGTGTTGCTGCAGACAGAAATTTCATCTCTTGAGAGTTTGTCCTTGCAGCTTTAGCAAAGATAGCAGCATACTTGACTTCCAGAGACTCATCTGAGTCTGCCTCCTGAGGTTCAGCTGAACTGGCTTCTGAGTCAGAGGAAGATGTGGCATTTTCAGCTTCTTTTTCAGAATCTTCTTCTTCAACATCTTCTTCCACACCCTCATATTCTTCATCTGAATCATCTGGCTTTTGTTTCTTCCTGCGAGGAGAGGGAGGATGAGGGTCACTTGGGCTCGAGTAAGAGTCATCTGATCCATCTGACTGAGACTCAGCTGATTCAGCCTGAGACTCAGTTGGCTCTTTTGGTGCAGACTCTGGTGCTGAAGATGTCACTGCTCTCTCTTGATCAGTGAGCTCTTGGTCTCCTTGAGCAGGTACTAAATCAGATAAGGACTGGAAAGACTGATCCCATGCTTACTGATATTCCAGCTGAGGGATCGGCTTGAGACACAGGTGGATTAGCATCAAAGGATGTTCTGAGCTGGGTCATAGAATCATCTAGATTCTTTTCTAGCTGCTTTCCACTGGAATCTAGCTCTGCAAGGATATCTTCTATAGATTCAAGAGCAGCTTTCTGTTGGATTTCTACTTCTGTGGGAACAATCTCTAGCCCAGCTGAGGATACTGCCTGAGACTCAGCTGGCACACTCGGCTGAGGGGCAGGAGCACTTTCTTGTTGTAGAGGGACTGCTGAGATAGGAGCAGTTGAACAATCTATCCTGTTAATCCTCAAATTGACTGCAGCTATCTCATCCTGCAAGACCTTCTTACGAGCTTCATCTGAGCAGGAGTCAATTCCATTGTGAAGGCATCTATCCTTCTTTGCAGCTTGTTATCATGATATCTGCGCCATAACTGTTTGTACTGCAATGAGAGCTGAGATACAAGGAGTTCCATTTGCAGAATCAGAGCTGTTTTCTCATCTCCTACAGCTTTCTCTTCTCTTCTCAGCAACTCATGAAGCTCTTCATTGATTGCCTTGTCTTTCTTCCATATATCCTTTTGAACTGAGACATCTTTAGGAACATCAGAAGAGTCAAAGATTACTTTCTTGATATCTTGAATTCTTGAATTTAGAGCATCTCTTTCGGCTCCTGAAGTAGCCGGCAACATCCCAACTAAATCATGCAATTCTATGGCTAGAGCACTGTGAGATTTTCTCTTCTCAGCTTCGGCTCTCCATGCAGCCTCTTCTTCTTCTTGCTGCTGTTTCTTATTCTTGCTGGTTTCAATTACAGTTTCTGACCGAGGCTTCTTAGGAACTTTGCTCAAAGATAGATCAGCTGGTCCACCAGCAGCTCTGGTTCTCTTGAGGGTGTCCACAACTGGTGCCCTCTTAGCTTTGATAGCTGCATCTTTGGCAGTAGCTTTCTTAGCTTTCTCCTCTGCCTTCTTCTTCTTAGCTTCAGCCATTCTGGCTTTCTTTTCATCTGCAAGCTTCTTTCTCTCCTGTTTTTGCTTTTCCTTCTTTTCAGCTTTTACAGCTTCAAGCTCTTTCATTCTGGAGATGGAATCTTTTACTGCCACATCAAATTGGCGTTTCTCCTCTTCCATGGCTTTCTTCTTGGCTTCCTTCTTGGCCAATTCTGCTGGAGATATGGGGATTATAGCAGCTTTCTTGGCTTTCTCTTCAGCATCAAGCTTTCTTAGCAAGTCTCCTTGCTTTCTCTGTCTCCCATTCTTCTTGATTTTTCTTTTCCAAGATCTGAGTCCTGATGGCAAGGGGAAGATCATCTGTGATATCCTCAGGCTGATTACCAGATCCAGACATCTGCATAGGTAAGATAGGATAAAGAGTAGGTAAGGGGTAATCCTATTGCAGAAAGAAACTGACTGACCAACCTAACTGATACTCAGGAGAGTAAATCAGGTGACACTAGGAAGGTTTTACAATTTATCTCATGCTACCTGACTTAGCTACCTGAGACACAGGTGAGATAAAGTGCAAAACTCAGGTGTAGAGACAGAGCAACCTAGGTTTATCGAATCTTGCTGAAATCTAGAAATTCAGAACAATGTGCTGCAAGAATTCATTCTGGAGGCTAAAGAAACAACATCTCTATCTAATTCCGCAGCTAAGAGCTACTCGAGAACGTGGAATTCGCATAAAGGCGGAAACCACCCTAGTTCCGTGAAGAACAGCTCGAGGAGACTTACGATGAGGAATTTGGATGGAGATGCAGGCGCTTGATCAACAGAAGAGCTTGAGGGAGCTTCGACGAGCGAAAAGAACGGCGGAGAAGCACGCGATCGTCGAGAATCAATCGGCGGAGAAGTGCGCTAGGGCTTAGGAGACTCTGAAGCGGGTTTAGCGCGGACCGTTGCAGAGTGGGGTATTTATAACCCGAGTGGCCCTATGGCACCTGAGAGACAGCTGGCTACTACCTGAGACTCAGGTAGAACTGAATAACTGAGCAGAGCTCTAAACTTAGTCTATTTCCTCCGGATTTTTGGAAGTGTTCAACTGAGACTCATGTGAAAGACTCAGTTGACAAGTTTTTCAATAGGATTACCAGAGAGAATTCAGAGATAAGAAATGAAAGCAGATTAGAGATCTCTTTTCAAACACAGCTTGCCAAACAATCAACAATACAAAGCTAAAGCTGTGTTGAATTGAAATAGATAATAAAATCCAACTTATTTAGCTCAATGGAAAATCCATGAGTTCAATAAGGTGCAAAAATCAGCATGTTATCTATTAAGACCTATCCCACCTGAGGTTCACCAGAGACTCAGGTGGATGACTCATGTAGAATGCAGAGAATGTAAAATCCAGAAATGCAAACATATGTACACGTGAATCATCATTTCCTCACTGCACATTCGAGATATCCATGATATTTAGCTCATGCCTGAGGGTGCAGAACCTATTTTCATCTAGAGGCTTGGTGAAAATATCGGCTAGTTGAGCTTCTGTCCTCACATGACACAGTTGGATATCCTTCTTCTCTACATGGTCTCTGAGGAAGTGGTGTCTCACTTCTATGTGTTTGGATCTTTGGTGTTGGACTGGGTTGTTGGCTAACTTAATTGCACTTTCATTATCACAGAGGAGGGGTACTTGAGACATGGATATGTTGAAATCCTTCAAGGTCTGCCTCATCCATAATAATTGAGCACAACAACTACCAGCTGCTATGTATTCGGCTTCTGCTGTGGATAGGGCTACTGAGTTTTGTTTCTTGGAACTCCAGGACACAAGGGAGCGCCCTAGAAATTGGCAAGTACCTGAGGTGCTTTTTCTGTCAACCTTACATCCTGCATAATCGCTATCCGAATAGCCAATTAGCTCAAAGGGTGCACCTTTAGGGTACCATAAACCAAACCCAGAGGTATGAATTAAATATCTCAGTATTCTACGAACAGCAGTGCGATGAATATCTTTAGGATCAGCTTGAAAGCGTGCACACATGCAAACACTCAACATAATATCAGGTCTAGATGCACATAGATATAGCAGAGAACCAATCATAGACCTATACTCTTTCTGATCAGTAGACTTACCTTGTTGGTTTAAATCAAGATGAGCATTTGTTTGCATGGGAGTTGATATTGACTTAGCTTTGTCCATGTCAAACTTCTTGATGATGTCCTTAGCAAACTTCTCTTGGGAGATGAAGGTTCCCTGCTTGAGTTGTCTAATCTGCAGCCCTAGGAAGAACTTCAATTCTCCCACCATGGACATCTCAAATCTTTTGATCATCATCTTGCTGAACTCATCACTTAGCACACGGTTAGTACTACCAAATATTATGTCATCGACATAAATTTGGCATATAAATAAATCCTTGCCTTTAACTTTAGTAAAGAGTGTAGTATCAACAAGCCCAATTTTGAAACCATTATGTATAAGAAACTCCTTCAGAGTGTCATACCAAGCACGAGGGGCTTGTTTAAGGCCATACAAAGCCTTGTGGAGCACATATACATGATGGGGTCTTTTTGGATCCTCAAAACCAGGGGGCTGT
>JAGXJF010005004.1:0-16895 GCA_019208055.1 Stipa capillata
CGCTTGTACTTCATAAGTAGATTAAAACCCTTTTGCTCAATACGTATCACCTTTCCACAGTTGGTTGAAAGTGGTAAGTCTTAGTTTCCTGATATTCGCAAGATTATTCCTCATTTGCCTAGCCGACCAATATGTGTTGCTTGCAAGAGATTACCAGTTTATATCATAAACAATACATCAAATGCCTTCAGCCATCTGAATTGTGGTGTATGTGGAATTAGTTTCAGTTAACAGGGATGCTTATAGTTAGGAAAGATGAAGTCGTGTTGGACTTCTGAATTAATTCTGATCCAGTCCAGGTGGAACAAACGAGTGGACTATTGTAACAAATCTTGGCCAATCCAAATTGATCTATTTTTTATTGTTCCATCTTTCTCCTGAATTCCTATATATAGGAAGTACTTGAGACCAGTCCCCGGAACCCATGAAGAGCTCGGCGCGGCGGTTGCACAGCTCCCGATCGCCGGCCGGAACTACCTCAACTCCGCCGTGCTCGGCGCGCATTGTCGCGGCGGCCACGGCGTGGATCACGGACGACCTCTGAGGAAGGCCACCTCGACTATTTTTACTGGTTGATGGCTGGCCTTAGCGTGCTCAACCTGTTGCAGTTCATCTACTGCTCCATTAGATACAAAGGCTAGAGATTTTGTGTGTAGATATTCATTTTTTGGCTAAATATGTATATTTGTAATTGATTCGTCAATTTGAAAATCATTAATAGAGGGAGAAGAAAAAGATTGCAACAAGAAAATATTATTCGAATGGGAAAAGTCAAATTTTCAGCGTTCAACTCTTGGCGAAAGCTTAGACTTCACCCGTCAACTCTAAAACCAGATGAATCATACCTCCAACTATCAAAATTGGACACATTACAGCTCTAAGACTATTTGAAAGCGGTTTTAGAATAACGTAACGGTGATTTTTGCATATGCGATACCTAGTCAACACTATCAAAAAATATACTTATAAAATAAAAATTAGAAGAAAAAATTAAAAAATATCTACTATATACTAACAAGTAGAAGACAGTAAAAAAATAGTGAGGCCAAAAATTCCAAAAAAAAGCAAAATACCTGATTGTTAATCTGGTGGACCCTTTTATTATTAGTGGATCACAACCGAGCGATCTTCATAACTATACCTAAACAGATCATAGCCAATTGATCTTCATAACTACATCTAAACAGATCACAACTAATAGATCTTCATAATTATACCTAAACTGATCACAACTGATAGATCTTAATAATTGTACCTAGACAGATCAGAACCGATAGATCATCATAATTGTACCTAGACATATCACATCCAATAGATAATCATAATTGTACCTAAATAGGCGGCTCACCACAATGACTAGTAGACTGGCTCATGATCTAAACTTTTGTTTCTTGAACTGATCCAATATCATGCGTACAAGTAAAAAAATAAAGATAACTAAAAATATTTCATATGCAATTTCATGGGACACCGTGCTTATTAGATGAATCAATCTTAAGTATTTAGAAAACATCAATGAAAATCCAGAAGTTGAAAAAGTCGAATAAAGGAAATATTTAGAAAATCTAGAAAAACAAATATTTTCTGAAAAAACCAAGAAATTCGACCATTAAGTCATACAAAGAAAGTCACATGTAGGCTAAATGTTTTTGAAAATTTGAATTATTTGAGTTTTTTCCCGAATTTCCTTGTTGTTTATAATATTTATTTTTACCGAATTTCTTTTGAAACTTTTTGTATTATTCTAATGTTTTAACGTTCATAATTTTTAAATTTTATTTGTTAACTATGCTGCTGGCTCCACATATGCGAAAAATGCCGTCACATTGTCCAAAACTGCTTTGGAATAGTACATTGGTAATATGTCCGGTTTGGATAGTTAGAGGTGTGATATATCCGGCTTTAGGGTTGATGCGCTTAGTTGGTAGAATATTGAAAATGGGCATTTTCCTATTCGAATCCTAAATGAAGAATAGGAAACACATAAATTGCAACGTGGGTGTTCCGATCAATCTTTACCGAAAGAAAAAGGGAACACAAAAGATTATCTTGTGGTTTCCTCCGTTCCTCATCCATCACCTGGCCGAATTGAGTTTGTAAAAGGAAAGCAATCTCTTGGTCGTGTGTGAATTCTACTGCCGCCTCAAAGAATTACCGCAACCGGTAAAGCTCTCTGACATTACACCACCTTCTTCTAATTTTTTTTATTACTTTTCCTTTTTATGTTTGTTTCAAAGTAAAATTCTCTGTTTGAGAGTCACGGTTATCTAAGGTCTCGCAAAAAATAAAAATAATAGTTATATAAGATCAAGATGTTTAGTTGGCTCCGTTATCGCGCAAATCAAAACGATCTGGGGAGATAAGAAATTGGAATGGGAGAGGAGGCTATGACATTATCATGGAGTAAGTACAGAGACGTGCCAAGGAAACACAAACATGTAGCTACTCATCTGTGAGTTTCCACCTAAACAGAAAGCGATTCTTCCCCCATCTACTTCCTTCGGTTCTTCCTCAGTGCCTCTCCACCAAGAATACTCATCATCGCCTCCATGCTCTACTGCTCGCTTGAGTTGGTTGATAAGTAGTAGAAGTAGTGTTTCTTCTAAAGAACAACAAGATCATGTCTTCCTCTGTCTAAATTGTAGAACTGAATTAATAATCGAGGGTGGTCAGGTTTCTCAAAAGATCCCAGCAAAATAAGTCTCTTCTGTGATTAATGGAAAATGTAAACATTCTTATACTTTCTGCTCCATCACCTAGCTCCTCAGGTACACTCGTCTTAATCTTATCTTGTTTATCCCCAACTTTGATTTCGCAAGTACAACGAAAAAAAAACTTCCGTTGTCTAAAAAAGAAGTCAAACGAAAAGAACATAGCAGTTGTTGACTAGCAATTCTGTACAAATAAGTATAGTTCAAGTTTCTACTGCATTCTCTCACAAAATAAAAAGAAGACAAGGCAGAGTTTTTACTTCTGTCATGCAGGATGCGGATTCACAATACACATGTGATGGAACAGTTGATATTAGCAAGCAACCTGCTATATTAAGAGAAGTACATGGAACTGGAGGGCATGCTTCTTCATTTTAGGTACTGCAGAAAAAAGTTCACACAAACAAAACAACAATACTTTCTCAGTGCCACCGGCGAGGAGAGGTGCATCTCGCAGACGCAGCGCATCGGCGTCGGCCCGTCGCTCGCCATGGCCTACAAGCTCGAGACAAATAAATTCCTGAGTTTTTCTTATATTTATAACTACTCTAAATCTTCACGTACAATCAATATTCAAAAGTACTAGTCTGTACAGATACACAGACTGATGAGCTAGAGATGAATCAAACCTCGAGCTAGATGGGCTATATCATCCTAATATCATCCTAATATGTTAATAGTTTCGCAATGAATCAAACCTCGAGCTAGATGGGCTATATCATCCTAATATGTTAATAGTTTCGCAATCAGTGGAGCTCTTCTTCTATGTTCCAGGGCAACGAGTGATGGTCCGACTGCCCTATGCCGGATCAGCCCCTGATTTGTAGGGTATATAGGTTGGGTTGTCGATCAACAATGGAATACCCCATCTCGACTTGGTTACACCACCGTTTGCATCATGTTTTCAAGAAGGGAAGGAAAAGAATCCAAGTTGCATGCATAGTGTGCGGGCTAGCTCTATCTTGTCGCATGCATGCATAGGGACGGAGCCAGCACACAAGCATTGGGTCAGCTGACCCCAGTGAAAATCGGCTAATCTAGTACTAAATCACTGTTTATTACTGTGTATTTAAGGCTGACTCCATTGGCCTGTTTTCCTGGCTTCGTCCCTGTGCATGCATACAGCCATGACACGTACCTGTGGTCCTGTACACGACTGGCATTGCACTGTACCACTGTGCTGTGGGCATGCTGTACATATTAATTGCTATCTCTGTGCCAAGTTAATCAGTAGAAACAAGCCGGTGGAGACAGCAACGGCAGACGCACGTAGGGTAGGATAGGATTTACCTGAGCGACGGTCTTGCCCTTGGACGCGGCGATCTCGTGCAGGAACTCGCTGTCCATGACCGCCGCGCTGCCCCACAGCAGAACTCCCTCAGTTTCCTCTGCTGCCACACCCGGTTCACCTCCACCTGGTTCACCGCCGGCGGGACGGCGGCGGCGGGGGCGGAGAGGAGCTGGTCGAGCTTCTTGCAAGAGAAATTGCTGACGCCGATGGCCCTTGCGAGGCCCAGGTCCTTGCACTCCTCCATGCGGCGCCACACCGCCGCCACGTCGAACTCCGGCGCGATCTCCTCCTTGGGGAACGGGAACTCGTACTTCCCCGGTGCCTGCAGGCTCAACGGCCAGTGCACCAGGTATAGGTCCACGTACGCCATCCCCAGATTCCGGAGCGTCTCCTTCAGCGCCGGCAGGACGCGGCCGGCGTGGGCGTCGCTGCACGGCAGCTTGGAGGTGACGAAGACATCGGCACGGGAGCCGATAAGCCCGCGCCGGACGGCCTCGGCCACGGCCTCGCCGATGGGGCCCTCCGTCTGGTACAGCGCGGCCGTGTCGAAGTGGCGGTACCCGAGCTCGATGGCGCGCAGGACGGCGAGCCTGCACTCCTCCGCCGACCCGAAAGGGTGCGCCGCCGTGCCCATGCCGATGCGCGGCATCGACGGGAGCAGTGCGCTCCTCGGCACCTCCGGGACGCTCTCCATGTCCATGCTGCCTGGGGACGCTGCGGAGCAAGCTAGCATATACATGTACGGGAAGCTAGTAAGTTAACCGTGAGTTGGTAGGAGAGAATAAACTAACGTTTAGTAGTGGCATTGACAGAAGGTAGCTCTGTTTCACAAATGATCGTGATGAAGACCATAAATATGTAGTTTTTGAACCTATCTCGATGCCAGCTGGTGTTCTCACACTTCGTTGGCGACCACCGTGCACCCAACTGATTTCCTTCCTCCCTGCTCTGTGTCTTCTTCTCAAACCCTACCACGAGAACATAAGACATCATTTTGTCACTCTTTTTCTCTCTCTCCATCAGCCTCTTGGCTCCACCACGGCGGCACTCCTCTCACCGTCACGTGACGCCATCTTCTCCAACTCTGACAAATCTCCGTTGCGATTCCTCTCACCTTTGGTGACGAATGGAAGCAAATTAAACACATCACTCTTAAGTATGGACTTTTTTTAATGGTGGTATGAGTCAATGGCAACATTCCACCCTCCTACGCCCAGCAATGGTGATGAAGGTGCGACAAAGGCAAGCGGCTTCACCTTCGGCTATATTTCTCCTCTATTCCTCCTCCTCCACACAACTCAGCATCCGGCTGCACTATTGCTAGTTAATAGCAACCAACCATCCTACTTCCTAGCTAACAGCAAGATCTATACCAAGTGCCTGAAGCCCTAAATCATAAAGAAATCATGCTTGCATAACCAAAGATAATCATAAACACTTCAACTAAACAAGGAAACGTGTGAATCAACTATTTGAGGCAAAAATTCATGTTGTTCCTGTAGTGCCCACGCCCAACCGCAACGACTAAGATGGATACGGGATTGAAGAAAGAGAATCAAGGAGAAGAAAGAAGAGGCTACTTGCCTAGATGTAACTGAGGAAGGAGGAGCGTTGCACCTACACCGTACCAGAGAGAGGGTTGTATTCATGTGTAAACTAATGGATGCTGCGGATGATGAGAAAAATTCATGGGTTTGTTTGCTTAGATAACACATATTAGTTATGTTGGTTGAGAAAAAGGGAAAAAGCTAAATTTTAGTTTCTAGATGAATTTTTGGGATGGGACACTCTCTATGGGGAGAGAAGGAGACGATATATCATCACCATCATCACCAACTCATATTTAATAGATAGTAATAGATATGTTCCTGTCCCCAATGAGCTATACTATCCTTGAATCTAGCGTTCATTTGTGTTTTGAGATTCGTATATTTTCATCGTCACTATAATCCTCTCTCATTTACACCTTAATAAATCTAATTAATTGTATAGTGTTACTATGTCTATAACATGTCAATACGGTCTAAATTCAACTGTTACTTAATTGATAATTCATTTCAGATGCCTAGCATGCATATCAATAAATCAGTACAAGCTAAATATGAATTGATTCATCACGTAGAGTTCTACATAGTGTAGAGACCTAAAAATACCATTACCATAGCACAAACTAATGGTGGATATATACAGCAGTGTCCCACGCTTGTATAAGAATAAGTATGTTGTTTTTGTTTTGTTGGTGACCCGTTATCGTGTTGGCAATGTCATGCTTGGACAAAGTAAGTTGTGTTCTTCTTTATGGTTACTGGCAAACGAATGAGTGTTAAATTTGGCCAACAATTTGGGGTGCTCTAGAACTTTTCGTGCATGGTTTGGCTAGCAACAGAGTATATAAGAAATTAATTTCCCAAAAATTTTAACATGAACTAGCCATTTAGTTGTGTTTTCTTAGTATGGTCTGATTTGATCATCTTAAATCTTAATTTAGAACGGGACGTGCCATGTGGAAATGCTAATTTTCTTCAGAATTGTTTTTTCTTGCCGAACTTTCAGAAAATAACGATTCAAGCAGTTGGATTAGACTAACTGAGGTGCCCGGTTTTGATGTTGTCTAGTAACGATGGGCCACTTTTGATAACTCAATCGCTCAATTAGTTTCAAAAACTGACCGGGCACACCTGGTCAGAACACAGGCGTCGGACTATGTAGCCCGCACTCCCTGCACCAACCGAGCCCAGCACAGCACGGTCAGCAGAAGTCAACACATGACCACACAATACCAAACTGACACCCAAGCCAAAGCTAGCCAATGGCCAACAAAAACTGACACACGTCATAACGACACTCCGGGAAATACCCGGTGGAAACCACTATTTCGATGAAACTACCTGAAAACTACGTATAGAATTTTTAAAAAATTCCCAAAACAATACAGCATGTTAGGGAGTCAATGTTCCATGAACATGTAAAATTTTAAGTTCAAACCTAATCCCGTTAAGGAGATATGAAAAAGAAACAGAGAAATAAGTAGTGGCAAACACTGAAAAATCACTATTCATGCTGAATTTTTTATTTTCTTAGTTTTCAAATGCAGTAGAACATCATCTGATCAATATATGGCATTTTAAAAATATTTTGTCTAGAACTTTTAGACATGATTTTCATGAAGTTTTCACCAAAAGAGTGGTTTGTACCGGATCTTTTTGTATGGCTGCGAAATTGCAACTTTACCCATCTAACTACATACACAAACGCCACGTCTTGTCAATGTACTCATCACCTCCCCACCGAGGAACTCAGGAAACCAACACATGGTCCTAAAAAGGGTATTCCATTTCAGTAGCACGAGATAATACATTTATACTAGTGCGTTGACGTGGTTATATTTTGATATATCCTAAGCGCGCGATTACAGAAAATCCAACACTAGTACTTTTTATGACATTGTGTTCGCAAATAATACAGAAACAATATAGTAGCAAATGTAATAAGTTTAATAAGTACACACATGCATGCCACTGCACCTATAGTATTTTCTTGGGTATAGCAGTTAGCGGGACAGCCATGGATAAGACCAACCCAAACTTCTCTGTCATATCTATACCAGCATCTTCTTCAGGCAGTGTCCATTCAAAGTGATAAAGTAGCGAGCCAAGCATCAGCGGCACTATCTTACTTGCAAGGGGCAGTCCAGGACATATACGTCTTCCGGCGCTGAATGGAACCAGCTCAAAGTCCGTACCTGAAAAGTTGATGTCGTTCTGCAAGAACCTCTCCGGTATGAACTTGTCTGGTTCATCCCATATCTCAGAATTCCTGCAAATTCCCCATATATTCACAAAAGCAGAAGTTCCTTTAGGAACTTTGTAGCCTTGTATTTCTACCGTAGCCTCAGCTTGACCAGTTGCAAATGGCACTGCGGGATGGAGCCGTAGGGTTTCTTTTACAACAGCGTCAAGGTAAGGGAGTTTGTTGATATCAGACTCCTCCATATGTGGTTTGGTATCAAGGACACTCCTAAGCTCGTCTTGTAGCTTCTTCATGGATTGTGGATTTTGCAACAACTCAGACATTGCCCACTCGATTGTAGTTGGGATCGAGGTTGCACCAAGGAGTAATTCCTGAAAATGGGAGAAATAAGAAAACAATGGCTCGTGTCAGAAGCACGAGTGCCGCACGTTAGGGCACATTGTGAAAATAATTGAAGATAGCTATCAAGTCAATTAAGAGTGAACCCTACAAATTTTGGTAACTAGCACTAGTCATGCCATCCCATGCATCCGTTATGGCTATTTACAGGTTTACGGTTGTATTTTATAATTATTATTTTCTAAACTATTAATGAATTTAAGATAATTTTATAGCAGAGTTTTAGTTTCAAATTTCAGTTCTTGTTTCTAAACAAATGCGAACTCGATCCCATCATAAAAGGATGCCATTATGGGATACATGTAGTCAACCTTTGTAACTTTTTAATATTTAGATTGGACAAACAAAAATAATATGTGTAGATTTATCTCGAAAAGTATTTTCATAATAATATAATTTATTTAGGTTTTATAAATATATTACAATAGAAATGAATGGTGAGAGCTACATTTTGGGGAACCTGCTACTGTCTAAAATGAAATTCTTTTGTGACTATAGTGTATTATTTGGTTCACTACAACTTTTTTAGTTGCAAAATATATATGTTTTGATATCACGTCTTTTAACCGCAAAACTATAATATAAAATTTTGAGTCTGATTTTGAGTACATATCATGAAAGAATTTTGCAAGGCAAGTCAATGAAATTTTATATTCACCTGCGTGTCTACATAGGTTAGCAAATTTTAGAACTTGAGTGAACATTAAATGTATGTGAAACTTTGTATGAATTCGAAATATGGGGAATACATAGGAATATACTTTTGAAAGATTATTATTGTAAGCGTGTAATAGTCTCTCCATTTCATTGTACTTTTGTATGTTCTTCTTGAATGATATTCATTCAGTTACTACCATGGTTTAAGTTATAGTCTATTCATTTCATTGTATTTGTCTTCAGCGCATTGTGTCTACATGTGTTTTTTGGAAGTTACAGCGGGTTTGTCGAAATTCCAAAAAAGTTACCGAAGTGTTGCATGGCAACCTATGTCTAGAGACGGAGGGAGCACGTAGGTAACGTATCGGACTGCATGCATGCGTCCTTACCATGAATAGACCTCTCATGGAGTCCTGGTTCATCACCCATCCCTCCTCCTGCACCTCACCCTCCATGTCAAGCAACACATCCAGCAGGTCATTCTTGCGCGCCTCGCCGGCGTCCCGGCTGAGCCTCCGTCGCTCGATCTGCTTGTCGATGAGCCCGTACAGCCACGCCACCAGCTTCTCCGCCGCGCGCCGCGCGCCCTGGAGGTCCAGGGCCACGAGCGCCGGGAAGAAGTCGGACACGTTCGGCTGACCGGACAGCACGGCTGCCTCGCTCGCCACGTCCGCCAGCTCCGCCACCGCCGCCGGCTCCAGCTCCTCCGAGAACATCCCGCGGCACAGCACGTCCACCATGGCCGCGAACGCCGCGCGCTTCACGGCGACCGAGGCGACGCCGTCGCCATCGGCCGCGGCGGCCTCGGACACGCGGCGCACCAGCTCGCGCGCCTCTTCCTCCCGCGTGCCCCGTTGCTCGTGCTCGTCGAGCCGTCTCGGGCCGAGGAGCGCCGCCCTAGAGAGCTGCCTCAGGGCGCGCCACTTGCCGCGCGGTGGGAGTGCGACCACGGAGTTGGCGTCGTGGCCCATGGCGCGCCAGGCGTCCAGGCCCCGACGCGCTGCCATGTTGGCGTTCTGCTTCTGCAGTATCTCGCGGGCGGCCTCCGGCGAGGTGGCGACGACGGCGGGGACGGTGCCGAGGCGGATGAACATGAGCGGGCCGTGGCGATCCGCGAGGCTGGCGAAGGAGCGGTGAGGATTCTCGCCGATGTCGAGGAGGTTGCCGATGACCGGAAGTGGCCTCGGGCCAGGCGGGAGGCGGCGGCGTGCGTCGGCGAGTGGTTGTAGCGCGTAGGACGTCAGGAGAACGAGTGGAAGTGATGCTGCCGTGAAGAGGAGGAAGAAGGCCATCACTATGGGAGCCTAGCTTCGATTCCTCCAGCCTTCCACGAATATTGCAGCTTTGTCACCTAACACGCACCACCAATTATATTTATAGTGTCCCAAGCATCTTCTCCGATGCTCCGATCATTCTGAAATACTAGTAATAGTAGCTCCATTTACACAAAATAAGGAAAAAACTTAGCGCTCGCCTTCACAAATAATTTGATATCGACGTATATACGTGTAGAGCGTGGATTCGCTACCCCCATGATCTGTTAGTTCGTGCTCTGAGATTCGTATATTTTTATGTTTCTACCTTATGCTACACTATACTCTTTGTGATAAACCAATACATATTTAGTTTGTAAATCCATTTTATGCATGCTAAATATTGAAAATAAATTAACAATTAAGTGATAATTGAATCCAGACCACATGCATTGACCATATTCTAGACACACGGCACTATATAATTAGATTTATTAAGGTGTGAAATAAAGATGTGCTATAGTGAATATGATGAAAATATGTTAATCTCATAGCACGAATCGATGCTGCCCTATTCTGCCCAATCGTAAAACTGTACTCACTAGGTCGTAATTTTTATAGTGATTTTTACTAGCATTTTCGTGACCCAGCCATTAAAATCTTTGCAAAATTACTGTCAAGCAAGAGTGTTTTTGCTATCACTTTTTAGTGTGGAAACACTTATACGCCTGTTTTTAGTATTATCAAGGCCTAGTAAAACTTGCTCGCAATTAATTCATGTTTTCTTATTTTTATAATATCGCGATCATCGATTTATTCATGTCTACCATGCCATATTAGAAAGAAAATGTCTCATGTAGTTGTTCACAACAATCACTTGCACAAGCCATTTGGTTACAGAAGTAGAGTTATGTGCATGAGATCCATGGTTTGAATCCCACCTCCTTCTTATTTTTTAAATTAAAGGGGCGAGTGTGCGGTCGTAAAGTTCTGATCGTGATCATAAAAGGGTGACCACAAGTAAAATCCTGATCACCGGATAGTAAAATTGTGCAAGGTCGTAAAAGTATTGCTAAGATGTTGAAAAATCTATCCCAGTTGATGGTAATTTACTAGCTAGTGACACCAGAATACTAGCAGTAAAAGCCATCGAGAATTTATGACCGACATGGAAAATCTTCGGAGGCACACAGAATAGACTCGAAGTGTAGTTACCCGACGTCTTGTATACCACCTCATATGCTCCAATTATGTCGAAATACTCATACTATTTAGCTCCATACACACAAAATAAGGAAAAAACTTAGAGCCATAATAAATTATGGCGTCTTGGATATGGAAAATCATGTAGTCAAACTTCTCTAATTATTAGTATATAAAAAATTATAGATTGGCTCATGAAATAGTATTATTTTATTTTTTATGAAAAATACTTTTATGTTATCATTATTTTATAATATTTTACTAAAAAATAAAGTAGCAAGTTGATCTCAGAAGAAAAATATACTTTTGCTAATATATGTTCTATATTACTCACGGGCACCTATCCATATTTCTAAAATATTTGTAAAGTTGGATTGGACCTGTGATTGCAATTTTCCTGTTGTTATCATGCCCCCGCCCCGCCGCTGTATCATGATAAATAATAACTGTTATTCTTTTACATAAAAATATCATAATTACTTATCAGTATTATAGTTGTCATAGCATGTATCTTTCGGAAGAGACGTAGAATAGACTCTACGTGATAGTTACCCGATGTCTTGTATACCACCTCATGTGCTCCAATTATTCAGAAAGGCTCCTACTTTAGCTCCATACACACAAAATAAGGAAAAAGCTTAGCGCCATAAAAAATTCTGACATCCACATATATATACATGTGGATGGGAAATACCTAGACTCTAAAAGCGGTAGTAGAGTGCCTTACATTTACATCGACATATATATACACGCATATGGAAAATAGACTCTTCAAGCTAGCGGTGGTGGTAGTTACCCCGTGCCTCGTATACCACCTAATGTGCTCCAGTAATCATTCTGAAATGCTCGTACTTTTGGCTTGATACACAAAAATAAGGAAAGAAATTTAGCGCATTAAATTTTTGTATCGACATATATATAGATGTATATAAAAAACGGACTCCACATTGGTGGTAGTTATCCTAACGTCTAGTATACCGCCTCTAACGTCTAGTTCCAGAATGCTGGAAAAGCACTTTCGTTTCATCCTGGCTTGAGATGGTTTGCGATTCTAGAGTGTGAAAAGCATCGATACCAATGAACAGTAGCTAGATTTTCATTGTTTATTCAAACTAACAGGATGTCTCATGTAATTGTGAAGAAAATATTTTAGTTATCTTTACGCGTGCTATTAGATAGTATGGGAAATAAATATTCATATCACGAGCCGGCCAGCTATTTGTTATACTGAGTCGTCTATTTAGGTATAGTTATAATGATTTATCAGGTGTGATCTGTTTAGATGTAATTATGATGATCTATCGATTGTAATCTGTTTAAGTACAATTATGAATAGCTATCGATTGTGATCTGTTTAGATACAATTATGAAGATCAATCGGCTATGATCTGTTTAGATGTAGTTATGAAGATATATCGGTAGTGATTTATTTAGGCACAGTTATGAAGATCTATCAGTTGTGATCTATTTAGGTATAGTTATGAAGATCTATCGGCTGTGGTCCACTAATAATAAAAGGGTATACCAGATTAATGGTCAGATGTTTTGCTTTTTTTTTATGAAAATTTCTAGCTTTTCTCTATTTTTCTATTATATTATATTATTGTTACGAAGATTTATCGGTTGTGATCTGTTGAGGTATAATTATGAAGATCTATCGGCTATGATTTGTTCAAGAATAACTATGAAGTTCTATCAGTTGTGATCTACTAATAATAAACTGGTCCACCAAATTAATGATTACATATTTTATTTTTTTATAAAAAGATTTAATATCTTTTTATTTTTTCTGTTATATCGTAGTATATATGCACATTTCTTGCAAATGTGACTTTCGGCCCAGGGAGCCACGGCTTCACATCCCATTAACTACTTTGATTTACACAGGGATAGATGCCGATTTAGGCTTTTTCTCAGTTGTTTTAACAGGCCTCAAGGGATCGTCCCTCGTGTATCGTTCTCTCTCCCATTCCTAATGGAAGCAGCCGCCACCTCCTCCGGCGCCGGCGAGCGGATCGGACTCCTCTCCATGCCGTCTACTCATTCCCATCACCTAATTTAGTTGCGGCGATATCGTTGCCAAACCCTAGGTGTGTGTACAAGCCTAAATCGAGCTCGATCCAGCGAGAATGCTTCTCCATGGTGCAGCGGTGATTCTCCATAGCTCGACCCAGGCTCCTCGTTTCTGGGCGAGCTCGATCCTTGCTCGGGAACCTCGATACAGCGGCATCCCTCCATGGCGCAGGCAAATCGACGCAGTGCCATCTCTCTCTCTCTCCATTCTTTAATCGTTGGCTCTGGCGTCGATGCCTTTTGTGGTTGCAGCACTGTTTCACTCTGACACAACGATGTCGAGACAGTGTTAAGATTAAAGGATCCTTATGCTATGATTAGTAGCCCGTCTCTTTAACTATGTTCAGTGGCACGGGTCTCCATAAAGGATTCGACAGCAGTGATACATGGAGCTGCAGCTTCATGGTCGTGCAAAACATTTCTCAAACGCGATTCGTTCTGATCTTGAAATTTTCATAGCTATATGTAATATATCCTCTCCTATATCTGGTAATTTCTTTTTGAGAATATTTGAAAAATATCACACCCTGGTTGTCTAGCTAGGGTTTTAAATACTTATTAAGTTGTCACTAGATAAGTTGCCTGAAAGAAAACCATGAGGAAGTGTAAAAACTTTGTTGGAATTTCAGTCGACTCTGCTCGATCGACCGTTCATTTATATGTAGTGCCAGCCGGCCCACAAGAGCAGTAGAATAGCTAGCTAGAGAAAATGGGAACCCGTTATATTAAGTCATGAGCATCAGCAAACATGTGCTATCCACGAGTCAGCCATCAGAAATGAGGTGGAAAAAAAATGGACGGTGGAAATTCTCCATCGATAGTCCCAATATTTTATGCAACCGAGATATTTTATCTTGACACTACTACAGAATTCATTTAACGGACGCCTCTGTACAGACGGATTTTTGAAGCCGTCTGTACAAATAGTATCACAGACGGTTCCAAAAGAAAACCGTATGAGAAAATGAGTATAAGTAGTTCCCAACAAGCGGGACGCTACGTACAGACGGGTCCAAATTAGAACCATCTGTACAGTACAGACGGGTTCAAATTGGAACCGTCTGTACAAATCGAACAGTACAAACGGTACTAAGTTTGGAACCGTCTATACAAATCTGTAAACAGTACAGATGGTTCTAAACTTGGAACCGTCTGTACAAATCGAACAGTACAGACGGTTCTAAGTTTGGAACCGTCTATACAAATCTGTAAACAGTACAGACGGTTCTAAACTTGGAACCGTCTGTACAAATCGAAGAGTACAGACGGTTCTAAGTATGAAACAGTCTATACAAATCTGTAAACAGTACAGACGGTTCTAAACTTGGAACCGTCTGTACAAATCGAACAGTACAGACGGTTCTAAACTTAGAACCATTTGTACAAATAGATGAAGCAAGGCTGGTTGATACTATGCTGCCATGGCAGCAAAAGCTGCAGATTTTCTTGCCGCGGCAGGAAAGTGGCGTCCGGGAGGGAGTTTGACAGCTCCGATTGTCGAACGGTTTTTCACGGCTGTGAGCAGGAGGCCAAACTCTACGTCTCCAGAAAGTGTGAACCAATTCTGAGAAAGTGGACGAAACGACTAGTGGAAATCCCGGCCCGAAATTGAAGATTTTAAAAATGGCACCTCGACAAAAGTGCTCGACAAAAGCTGGGATCAAGGTGGAAAGCAAGTCCTCGGCTCAAGCTAACTAGGAAAACAAGAATCACCAAATTTGGAGTCCGGGTGGAGGAGATATGCCCTCCGCAAGATCAAAAAAAAGTAACGGAAAAACTTCTGGAGCGAAAAAGTTCCACCTAGAAGCTGAATTTTGAGGGTCAAGACGGGTATAGGTGTATACACGTGTATTTTTATCAACCGCCTCGTCGTTAGCTTTGATTGGAGTGGTCGTGGAACCACAACGGATTTCGTATGAGAAAGTTATGGCTGTTTTACTAAAACCTCTCAAACTAGGGTTGGATTTGGGCTCTAAAACTAGTATTCGGAGCTACAGTACAGACGGCTCCAATTTGAAACCATCTGTACAAATAGCACAGACGGGTCCAAATTGGAGCCATCTGTACAAATCGAACAGTACAGGCGGTTCTAAAGTTGGAACCGTCTGTGCTATTTGTACAGACGGTTCCAAATTTAGAACCGTCCGTACTAGAAGCGTCCCGCTTAGTCGTAGGGATTAGTTAAGAGGAAAGCCGTCCCGTCTGTATCGCATACTCAGCCTAGTTCAGCTGGCAACTCCCCTTGCTTGGACAACACAAGGTTGCGGGATCAAATCCCGCTGGAAGTATACGGTTCCAAACTAGAACTGTCGTAGGTATAAGCCTAGACGGTAGATTTGTGGCACCCCCGATCGGCTACGATGACCTCCGGGCGTGCGAGGGAAAAACGAGCGAGAAGCAATGCACGTGAGACAGTCGACGACGGAAATTAGTATTCGTATTAGGGCATGGAATCGAGAGCTCACAAGAGAGGAAATGAAAAATGGGATCCCCCTTCCTCTACCCCCAAGGGGTATTTATAGGGTTTAAGAGTGAGATATGCAAGATTACAATTTTGCCCTTCTAGGAAAGGGAATTTACAAGGGCATAACGGTCATTTCCCTACTCCTAAGGAATCTTGAGGGAATATGCTCGGGCATCTTCAGGGGAATCTTTAGTCTGGCCGAAGTGATTCCTAACGGCGTCGGGGTTATGCCGGACGAGGCAGAACGCTGTGTCGGGGACAGCCCTGACGACGGAGAGCAGGCTCATCGGTGATAGCCCGGACGACGGAGGGCACGTGGACACGTCGGGGACAGCTTTGTCACGGAGAGTGTGGACGAGAACCCTAATAGTGTTGCGGTAATCCTGAACACCGTCGATCCGGAGTAGCGCGAGGACCTCCCTCCAACAGTAGCCCCTTGCCGGTTGGGGCGGTCGAACAGCGTCTGTCCGAGCCGGCACACTAATCCCGAGGGGTTGGTGCGCAGGGCGGATCGATGACGGCCTCCACCTTCTCCCCCCTTCCATAAGTGGGACGTTGGTATGTGATCCGAATTTCAATAAGTGACCAAGGATTCGGAGGTGCACAATTATCCCCGGGGGGTGCGGGGGGCGGAGCCCCCCGCGGGCCAGATTTTCTCTTTTTTTTATTCTTCTTCTCTTTTTTCCTTCTTCTTTCTTCTCCCTTTTTTTCTCTTCTTTCTTCTCTTTTTTTTCTTTTCTTCTTCTCTTTTTTTCTCTTCTTTCTTCTCTTCTCCTCTGCGCGTGCTCGGCACTCCTCCTCAGGCCGGCCTGCACTGGCTTCTTTTTGGGCCTTCCCCTGGGCCACGGCCCAATGGGCTCTAGGTCAAAGGCAAAAAATGGGGGCTATATAAAACCCCCCAAACCGTGCCGGCCTGCTCCTGGCCCAATTCCCCCCACAGCACGCCTCCTCCTCCTTTGTTTTTTAGCACGCCGCCGCCCTCCCTTCAGCCCGCCGCCGCCGCTTCTGCCGCCGACCCCACCGGACCCCGGCGCCGCCTGTCGCGGGGTGTTCGCGGCAATATCCATTTGTAATAGGATTGTCGGGGTAGCGCG